>BRDA01009721.1:89642-101802 GCA_036984385.1 Crenuchus spilurus
ACACTTGGTGATGGATGGAGGTGGATAAGGGCCAGATGGTTTAAAGCTAAGATATAGCTGGGTGTCATCAGCATACAGGTGGAAGTTCAATCCATATTATAAAATCTCCTGAGCTATTTTCTGTTAATAACTCAACTTAACCATTTAGCTGTTATGAGGCTTTTATTTCATTTTAAATACCTCATGTGATTCTGTGTTTGATACCAATCATTTAGAATTATTTAGGAACTTAATTTATGCTTGATATGAAATAATATTTAGATCTGTCTCCACAATGACGCACACACATTATCACTCAAACACATATTACAGATCAACAGACAGACTTTCACACAGCTCACTTCACCGTCCAAATCATTATGACACATTATCACATACACACCCAACACATACTCATTCTTACATACACATATCTATTTTAATTAGCCCCTAGATTTTCTTACAATGTTATGTCATAATAATGAAATAATTAAATATCTCTAATTTTCATTTAGGGCTTTTGCAGGTTTGTTTGTTTTAGTTGTGTGTTATGTTGAATAATGACAGTAAAGCAACACCATATAGATTAAGAAACATTTTTTGGTTTTATTTAATTTTTGAAAACTGAGAATGGTGGAAAATTGTAATACAATGGAAGGGTTTTGGACAGTGCAACATGAGATGCACCAAGACTCTTTTCAGTAGCTTACTGGATGAAAGACAACATCCTGAGACAATGAAATACAAAAATATACAGTACATGATGTCCTCGGTTATTAACCAAAAAATGTATTCACAAAAACAAGCATTTCGGTTTAAAACACAGAAGCTATGGCATAAAATTGTTAACAGGGCATAAGCTGTCAAATCATCAGTTAATATGAGTTACAATGAAACTGAAATGTGCACATCATAAAGACATCCTGTATGTGTCCTGAATCTATCAGCAATTCACCATTTTGCATGGTTTAATAAAAAGCCCTAAATAAGCACTAAAATTTGTACAAATGATCAACAGACTAGGACTAACCTTTGAGGAGTAGTTATGAAGACTAGCTACTTCTCAATATTCTATATTCTCCATTTGTATTCCATAAGAAATCTGATAATGTAAGAGATACGGGGAAACAAATTTACCTTAAAAACCCTCTCAAAAAATTGGTAATAAAAGATCAAAGTTCAGTTATGCTCCTTGCTCTGTAACAGCCTTGGTCCAATTTTAGCAGGAGACGGAGTGAGCAATCAGTCAGAGTCAGAAGCACAAGGCCAAATACATCTTTTACACTTTAAGACTTGACCTATTTAGGTGACAAGCTTAGTTTTGTAGCAGCTCAGACACAAACTTCACTGCTGACACACACACACACACAATCTCATCCACACTAGAGGAGGTATCCTGTCATTATTAATCTTCTTTATTCTGCCTTCTTGTCTAATTTCTCTCCTTTCATGGTCCACACCTCAGTATACAGCAATGTACCCAAGAAGACCACAGCTGTGCCCACCCAGTGCCAAGCTGTGAAGGGATTCCGGAAGTACAGGATAGAGATGATGAGGCTCAGGAATTTACGGAGTGTAACTACCAGCGTTACAGTTAGAGATGTACACTCTGTGGTCAGAATGAACACACCCCGAATGCACACATATCTGAGTGAGAGTGTTAAGTGATACAAAGTTCAGTTTATGATAAACTATACAATCAATACTGAGAAACAATAGACTGTACCATTCCAAAGTCTCAACTCACTTTTCATATTAATAATTATTATTCAACTTTTTAAAGTTAAATGTTAAACCACTTAAATGTAAAATGATGGTTTATAATCGATGTCAACATATTTTAGGAAGGATGAGAAGGCACAAATAGCAGTAAATATAATTTATTGTCATTAAATTAGTATTAACAGCTATCTGATCAGTAATTCTTGGCCTCCGTTTTAATGTGAGACATTCTGGAGATTCATTTTATAGTAAGATCAGTCTGTAGGTTATAAGTCTTTCTCCGGAGTTATAAAATAATCTACAGCTCATGTATTAATCATTCAAAAGTCATTCAACTCCCATGTGTCTGCAATAAAACTGATTCTATATTACTGACAGAGATTCCAAACTTTTGAACAGTATCACCACCACGTTTCACAGATGGGATAAGGTTTTTGTGCTGGAATGCAGTTTTCCTTTCTCCAAACATAACGCTTTTCATTTAAACCAAAAAAAATCTATTTTGGTCTCATCCGTCCACAAAACATTCTTCTAATAGTCATAAACAATAGCAATACATACACGTGAGCTGCTGGCTTGTGTAGACACACAACAAAAGGACACTTCTGGTTAAAGGATACTGTGTGATTACATTCATGAGTAAATACAGCCACATTATCGGCACAGATTGGCCTATCAGAGGGATTTCCATAGGACCTTCAAGAGAAGTCAGAGCCATAAATCAGCATGAATGTACATCAGTAATATGTGGTTTAAATGCCTAGTTTTTCTGTACATGTTATTTTTTCCAAATAACTGTAGTTCTGTCCTGTTGATGCAGCATAAACTGACACATAACAGAACACTAGAGGTGTAATGATGCACATATTTTCAGGTTCAACATGCTTTCTGATTCTCTTTGCACTTTAGCACATATCTGATTTAAAAAGTGCAGTAATTTGAGTATGGGTGCATAATTATGTAATGTACCTGCTGGGACTCTAACTCCAGATTAGATTAGATTAGATTCAACTTTGCCAGTGCGATTACACACAATGGCATTTGGCCTCGACATTTAGCCCATTTGTGTAGTGAAACACTAATGAACACACTAGGCTGTGAGAACATGTGCCAAGCTCTATCCACGGTGGCAGGAGCAGTTGGGAGATAGGTGCCTTGCTCAAGGGCACTTCAGTCATGACGTGCCCAGGGATTGAACCAGCAACCTTCCGGTCACAAGACCAGATCTCTAACCACCAGACCATGACTGCCCCTGTGTGAGAGACCAATGTTCCTGATTAAATCGGAAATGTACAAAAATGAAGACACAGACTCACTGCTTTGACTGAAGAGTACAGCATGGTTGTAGATGTTAGTTGAGAGCAGCAGAAACCCTGGCAGAGGTAGACAATGCTGAAAGAAGCAAAGAAATTGTACTAAACATCAAATGAGAAATTCATTAAAAAAGAAATTCAACACTTTGTGGTCTGGTAGTCAAATGGAATTCAACTCACATTATAGAAAAGAGCCTCTTTGGAGTGTTTGCCATACTGCTTGTACAGAGTCTCTTGGAAAATACCCATTCTTGCTGACATCAGCAAGGCAAAAGTCAGCATGCCAATACCTTACACAGACATAGCAAAATCAGCTGTCAGTGTGTTTCAATCATACAACATTCTCAATATGTATTAACAACAATGACAACAACAAAGGCATTACCAGCTAAAAGGGAAATAAAACTTGCTCAGAAATGAAATGACCATACCATGAAATGTTTAGCGTTTAATTCAGTAAAACTAAGACTATGTTTACATTACAGCAACATTGCTCAAATCTGATTTTTCAGATTTAACCATCTTGACAGTTCACATTCACAAAAGTAAGTGATGTGTATCTGTCTGTAATGTGAACCAATCTGTCCCTGAAATGGCTCGCATGCGCACACTGATACGTCGCCTGATGCGTGATGGTGTTTAGCTCAGGAGGACAGTAAACAGGTGCTGGACTGTACATGATCAGGTGAAGAAGGTGAATAAATGCCAGCTGGCTGCTTTGGCTGTTTTTATAGCTATGTGAGTAAACGAGAGAAGCCAACACTGCCTCACCCACTACACGCATGTGTACAAGCAGAAAGACATGAAATCTGATCTGACCATCACATTCAAGTCACATGTCCACAGATCGGATATGTATCTGATCTAGAACCACATATGAAAGCGACTCAAATCTGATTAGAAAAGATGGGATTTGATGTCCACACAGCCTGAAAACATCAGATCTGAGCCACATTAAGAGAAAAGATCAGTCACATTTTGAGTCACTTCAGCATGGTCATGTGAACATAGCCAAACTGATATTTTATATTAACTACACATAAAGTGAAATTGTTTTACTGTTGATCAGTTTGAATTACAGCTCATGAAAATCAGAAATCCAGAATCTCAAATGATTAGAATTTCATTTAGAGTTTGAGTAAATGACTATTCAAACAACATTAAAACAAAGAGGCTTGAAATATGTCACTTTATGTGTATTGAATATAAAATATTACCTTTTTAGATTAAATTATAAACACAAATCTACTTTTTTCATATTGTTATATTTTTAAAAGCACTAGTACAGAAGACTGATATGCTTCTCAGCAATGCACCCACCTAAAAGCCAACGCAAAAAGGCATAAAGTCCCTCCTCTTCTGTAGCCCCTTGCGTAGCACTCTACAAATAAAAGAATCTGACTTTGACGAGGCCATTAAAAACGTGCAGATATACAAAACCTATTAACAAATCTTTCAAAACTACATCATTAGCACACTGATTAAAAATACATTTAGACCTGTTATAACAGAAAACTAAGAAAACTCACCACTTGTTTGGCAGACATGATGGTGCAGATAAAAATGCCTACTGATACCAGAACTATGGAAAGGTATTTACTTGCTGAGTACCTTTATCAGGGAGGTAAATGTTACATTAGTAATAATGTCCACCATCACAAGCACAAAAGACACAATGTTAATGATTTATAACCAAATATATACAATATACACAGTAATTAATCCAACCGTCCAACCTTTTTTTCAGTATGATGATCCCCAGTATCATATTGGCTATTAAGGAGCCCTGCAACAGAAAACATTTACACCAGTTATAAAATGTAATAAAATCAGAACATAATTCTGATTATTTAGCTCAAGGGTATTCAACACTACTCCTGCCACCCTAACCTCACACACCCAATCCATCAATGTGACACGTCAACACTACAGGTAGGTGTGTTAATCTAGGGTCTTAACGGAACTATGTATAAAGGGCAAATATCCAGAAGTTGGGTGAGGCAGCCCTACAGATATGACTGCTTTGTGAAAACACATTAAATATATGTTTATAAAATACAAAAGAGGCTGAACTCACAGATCTGAAGATCATATGCAATGGCATTGCAATGTTGAAGTTGAGTGCATAATTGTTTATCACACTCACAGTGAAGAACATAGTCACCATGATCACATAGTTACTGTAAAGGTGAAAGAGCATAAAGCAGATAAGAGATATTTTATATGCGGACCAACAGGCTATAATTAAAAGGGTTAATTGTTAATCGATTCGATTGACATCAATTTCCTCAAAAAGTCTTTAAAAAAAACACTACTGGATTGTGGAATCGAGAGAAGAATTCAATGCGATTTCTTAATTTGGAGTCTGTTTATTATCTGTATATTTATTTACAGTACCAGTCAAAATATCTTCTGGACATTCAGTGTTTTTTCATGACATAAAAATGATCTGCATTGTAGATTAATACTAAAGTCATCCAAACTATACTAGGCATCTTGTTTAGATGCCAGCTTTCTTGGCATTTTCTCAGTCAGCTCTATGAGGTAGTCACCTGGAATGGCTTTCACATAACAGCTGTCTTGTCAAGAGTTCATGACTTGCATTTCTTGCCCATTAATGTGTTTGATACATCAGTTGTGTGTCTACTTTGAAGAATCTGAACATATTTTGGTTGTTTAACACTTTTAAGTTTACTACATGATTCCTTGTGTGTTCCTGCATGGTCTGGATGACGTCAGTATTCATTGACAATGTAGGAAAAATATAAGAAACATTAATGAAAAAAGTTAAAAGTTTCTCATTCAAAGTGATGTTGGCAAGTCAATTAGCAGATAAATTGTGCTCAAATGTGAAAAATGTAACTTTAAACAAGCGTTCAAACTATGCTTATAGATAGATAGATAGATAGATACTTTATTAATCCCTTGCGGGAAATTCATGCTTATCAATATTCTGTTGTTTAATATTTACTTACAAATGCTAAAGTCAGCAATGAACTCAGAATAACAGTCTGTCATTTAGAGGATGTGCTGTGTGTGCAAAACGCTTCTTGTGACATTTACAGTTCTGACATGACCACGTGACTGATACCTGATAGGTATGGCTGGTTTCTTGCGTCCGAAATTCGTTTCGAAGATGAAGCCCTCAAGAGCAATAAAAACAAACTGAGCAAATGTCACAATATTCCCACATCCTGGAAAATCCCTGCAGAGTTTCCAAACACACAAACACAGACACATGACACCTTAAGACTGTGATCTTCACAGAACTGTGCTCAAATGTGAAAAGAACTGAGCACAGACACGTTGTTGTTGTCATTAATTATTATTATTATTATTATTATTATTATTATTATTATTATAAACTATCACGGAGCATCAGTCATGTGAATGCTGAAGCACAGCGGTAACGAAGGCGCACAGATATCAGAGCTGTTGGTCTAAAGAAGTTACTCACCTCACTAAAAGTTCCAGAAACACAACATTACTGCAGCACCCAACAAAAACCAAAGTCACTGCGAAAACGATGTTCATCTTCACGTAAAGATGATTTCTGTAGTCACCAGAGACAAGACACTGCACGAACTAAACCATTCCAGAAAACGGCATACTGACCATTAAACTGGCTGTAAATGAACACAAAACTGTTCAATGAAAACGGACCACGGCTTCGTCGTGGACACAGCACGCATGTGATGTTGGGTATTGTAGTCTTACTTGTTTTATTTTTACTTCCTAAAGAGAGAGCGATCGAGCATAAGAGAACTACATTTCCTACAAAAACAGCGTACTTCCTGGAAAGGCAGTGAGTTTAGGCAAAGCAACTTGCCAAACCTATGCGCATGTTTCCAATAATAAAATTAAAGTCTCTGAGGACATTAAGAAAACAGTCAAATAAAAATGTAAAAAATATACAAATTTGAATCAGAATAGTAGAACAAATAAAAGTATAATAAAAATAAACAGAAAATAGATATACTATGTTAAAGATACACACTGACTACAGTAGAGAAGGAAAGTTTCTTGTACTAAGCCTATGGTTTGAATACGTATTGAATACGTATGTTTAAATTTATGTTATAAATTCAATAAGATTGTTGCGAGAGGGCTTTAGGTGGGACATGCAGGTACTGTTGGGCCGAGCCATGGAGACGGTTAAAAACCAACAAGAGGATCTTTAAATAAAATGTATATAAATTATAAATAAATATCTTAACTAGTAAGAATCAGATCATTCTGAGGCAACAAACAATAGATCAGCCTACGAGCTTTAAAATGTTGTGATCTTGTTAAGCTAAACACAGATTATGTAAAAGGCACATAATAACCCAGCAAACTGCGTTCAGGAGCTGTTTGAAATAAAAAAAAGAATCGCTTTAAACTTTGTGGGAAAGCAAAGTAAAAAAACAAACAAAACAAAACTGGTTAAACTTGTGGAATAAATGTGATAAGATATTAACAAATTTACTTAGCAAATTAAAAAAATCAAAAATAATGTGCTAAATATAAAACTGAGAAATTATTATTTATTAAATTGGGAGAATTTATTTTTTGTTTTGCTTTGACTGTGTTATGTTTGTCTAAAATAAAAACTTAAGGTGGGGCGGCACGGTGGCTTAGTGGTTAGCACGTTTGCTTCTCAGCGCTGGGGTCTTGGGTTTGATTCCCCATCTGAGCGGAGTTTCCATGTTCTCTGCGTGGGTTTCCTCCGGGGTCTCTGGTTTCCTCCCACAGTCCAAAAACATGGAGGTCAGGTGAATTGGGTACTCTAAATTGTCCATATGTGTGTGTTTGTATGTGTATGTGTTTGTGTTCACCCAGCGATGGACTGGCGCCCTGTCCTGGGCTTGGTTGAGTGGTGTACTGCCCTGCCCTGTGCCCAGTGAGGGGGTGGGGGGCTAACCGTGACCCTGATGAGGAATAAGCGGATGTGAGAATGAATAAATGAATGAAAAACTTAAGGTAACCTTGGGGGGGGGGGGGAAGGGAAAATAAGTAAATGCTTCAGCTTACACCTATTCGGTCAATTTTTGCTATTTATTTACTTAGCAATTAAACTATTTTTAGCTATTTCTATTACTAATTTTTAATTTGTGTTCGTTTTTGTATTGCAATATATGTATGAATTTGTTTTTGTGAAACCGAATAAACTACTACTACTCTTATTTTTATTTTGGTATGAAAACGTTTTATTTACTGTCCGTACTGGCAGGACTCTAATTGTGTAAAATTCTCAGCAGTGTTGCGTCTCTACGTGTTTCCGGAAGACGTGGCGATCGCCGAAATTGGTCAGTGCGGCGTTTCTCTCCGCTCTCAGTGAAGGAGGAAATAAAGTTGCCAGAGTGTGAAGATGATCTCTTTAACGGACTCACAGAGTGAGTGAGACTGTGTGTGTGTGTACTAGTGATTAGTGTGCATTGGAGTGCTCAGATGAGGGATAAAGGAGGAGATTGTTAGGTGGATGTTAGTTTGAATGAATGGCGGGGCCTGCATCTTCCTCACACCCTCAGAGCTGCCACTGTTCTCCAGTCACATTTAAGAGCGGCGTTTAAAGCTCACCTGCCGTACTTAGTGTATATTCAGGCTGGATTATTTTGGCTTATGTTGGTGTGTGCTTACAGGTCTGAGTGATTGTGTCCCTTTGTTTCTGCAGAGATCGGGATGGGACTGACCGGCTTCGGCGTGTTCTTCCTGTTCTTTGGGATGATCCTGTTCTTTGATAAAGCGCTGCTGGCGATAGGAAATGTGAGTGTAGATCAGAAAGAGTTCAGTCTTCTCTGCTAAAGGCTGGTGTTTTAAGACTGAGATCATCTGATGAAATGACCAGTACTAGGGGTAGGGTGACTACACCAGACTTCTGACTCAATCCATACTCTGCGTATACATTTAAAACCATTGTCTTTAACCTCAAATATTTATTTCATAAGTCACACACACTTTCAAAAAAATGAATCCAGTTTCCCCCAATGAAGTGGTAGCCAATGAACCCACCCAACTGCTAGGACTCTCCCAATCACTGAAATGTGTCCGAGGGTGAAGACTACTATGATGCATGCGATGTCAGGCTCCTCCTCTTTTCGAACTGCTGCTGATACCTCAGCTGAGACACTTGAGCCAGCAGACATTTCATGGTAGTAGTGATGGGGAGAGTGCCATCTACCCGTTCAGAGAGGGCACCAGTTTTGCTCTCTCAATCCCTGGCTGTCGATGGCAAGCAGCAGGACCAGGATTCAAACTTTCGGTCCTTTGATTGGTGTTGGCACCTTAGTCCACTGAGCCACACTTCCAATTTTTTTTGACAATTTAATTAGCAGGTCTGTTTTTATCTCTGTGATCCATACAGAGCTAAGTAGACTATTGAAACATTTCTGACTTTCAGTTCACAGTTTTTAATCAGGTACCAAAACAATAACTTGTTTATGAATGAATGAATGAACGTTACACTTATATAGCGCCTTTCTAGACACCCAAGGACGCTTTACAATCAACACACTCTATTTACACACACTCAACCACACACACTGGTGAGAAGCGGCAGTCAGTCGCGTACAGCGTACTCTCAACCGGATGCGACCGTCCACCTGGAGGACTGCATCGAGCACTAGGGGGATCACCCAGGACAGAGTGCCAACCAAATCTGGGCATACAGACATACACATTCAAACACACACAAGGGAAATTTTTTAGAGTAGCCAATTCACCTGATCTCCATGTTTTTGGACTGTGGGAGGAAACCCACGCAGACACGGGGAGAACATGGAAACTCCACTCAGATGTGGACTCGAACCCAAGACCTCAGCTGAGAGGTGAACGTGCTGAGGTCTTGGGTTCGAGTCCACATCTGTGCGGAGTTTCCATGTTCTCCCCGTGTCTGCGTGGGTTTCCTCCGGGGACTCCGGTTTCCTCCCACAGTCCAAAAACATGGAGATCAGGTGAATTGGCTACTCTAAAAAATTTCCCTGGTGTGTGTATGAATGTATGTATGTATGGCCAGATTTGGTTGGCACTCTGTCCTGGTTTAGAACAACCATCCCTTTGCAGATAAGACTGGGCACCTGGATAATCAGAGCAAGTATCTCCTGAAGCTTCTTAGTCTGATCAAAGTTGTCTTGTTCAGGTGTTGTCCAGCAGTGTTCTTCATAAAACTGTTTGTGTGTTTCCAGATTTTGTTTGTTGCAGGTCTCTCTTTTGTTATTGGATTAGAACGAACCTTCAGATTCTTCTTCCAGCGGCACAAAATGAAAGCTACAAGTTTCTTCTTGGGTGGTGTCTTTGTGGTGTTGATTGGATGGCCGATCATAGGCGTGGTCCTTGAAGTTTATGGGTTCTTCCTTCTTTTTAGGTGAGTTTTTTTTGGACAGTGATGCCAGAGCTTGATAATGTGTTGGAGCAGGACTATAAACAGAAGTACAGTTGCAGAATCATGAGAGCTAATGTGCCAGTATTACAAAGCCTGCTGCAGTCTGGTGTTTGTTTGTTTGTTTATGGAACAGGCCACAAGCTGCCAGCTCTAACCACTGGCTGTGTGTCTGACTTAATTTCTCCTCTTTGTTTTATTCAGGGGCTTCTTCCCAGTGGCAGTGGGCTTCATCAGAAGAATACCAATTCTCGGATCACTGCTCAACCTCCCTGGAATTAGTGGGGTAA
Organism: Crenuchus spilurus; assembly: GCA_036984385.1. Classification (NCBI taxonomy): domain Eukaryota; kingdom Metazoa; phylum Chordata; class Actinopteri; order Characiformes; family Crenuchidae; genus Crenuchus; species Crenuchus spilurus. The sequence continues at coordinate 100,304 of BRDA01009721.1, forward strand.
GTTTTTTTTACTAATAAGACTTTGTTTGTTTTCTGCACTGATGAAAAGCTACATATACACTTGCACTTTTAAATGTTTTATAAATCTATATTTAATGTACTTCTATAGTATGTGTCCATTTAGTTGGGTTTTTTTTAAGAAAGACAGTACAGCACAATTTTTTTTCTTTCCCTTCTAGTTGGTGGATAAAGTCGGTGAGAGCAATGCCATGGTATAACACACCTTTTTATATATTTTTCATCCTGGGAGTGGTCACCGCTCAGTTTATTTTCAGTGTATAACTTATAACTTGATGCCCTCCTGGTAACACTCCCAGTGAATGTCAGAAGTGAGAATTTCTCAGCTTTGGCAGGAGGTGGAGCTTTTATTTGGCACAAGTAGTTGCCTGTTATGAAAGCAGTGCTACCAGTGAAGAGCTGTTATTTTTTGGGACCTGATCCACAGCCCAAATTGGGCCCTGTTACGTGGTTACTACGTTGCATACCTCCATTGTGGAGGTAAGATGGACTTGTTGAACCAACATAGGGCATGTTTTGATTACCGATGCCCATTGACCTGCTTCTGAAAGGATGCTACTTTACTCTGCGTTTCTTACTACACTGTTACATAGAGATCTACACTGTGTGCACAATTATTAGGCAAGTGAGTATTTTGAACGTATTATCATTTTGAGGCATATTTTGTAACTCCAAGTTGGATAAACTTGAATGCTTAATGGATTTAAGCACAGCAGGTGATGTGTGTCTGTGTAATGAGGGAGGGTGTGGCCTAAGATCAACACTCTATTTCAAGGTGTGCACAATTATTAGGCAGCTTTTTTCTTTAGGTCAAAATGGGCCAAAAAAGAGATTTAACTGACTCTGAAAAGTCAAAAATTACCAAAAGTCTCCGAGGGATGCAGCACTCTTGAAATTTCTAAGATATTGGGGTGTGATCACAGAACCATCAAACGTTTTGTTGCAAATAGTCAGCAGGGTCACAAGAAACTCGTTGATAAAAAAAAATGTAAATTAACTGCCAGGGATTAGAGAAGAATCAAGCATGAAGCTACCAGGAACCCATTATCTTCCAGTTCTGTCATGTTCCAGAACTGCAATCTTCCTGGAGTACCAAGAAGTACAAGATGTTCAATGCTTAGAGACATGGTGAAGGTAAGAAAGGCTGAAACCCGACCACCACTGAACAAGACACATAAGCTGAAGCGTCTAGACTGGTCCAAGAAATATCTGAAGACAGATTTTTAAAGGTTTTATGGACTGATGACATGAGTGACTCTTGATGGACCAGATGGACGGGCCCATGGCTGGATCAGTAATCAGACATCAACAAGGTGGAGGTGGGGTACTGGTATGGGCTGGTATCATTAAAGATGAGCTGGTCGGTCCTTTTCGGGTTGGAGATGGGCTCAAAATCAACCCCTAAGCCTACTGCCAGTTTTAGAAGACACTTTCTTTAAGCAGTGGTACAGGAAGAAGTCTGCATCTTTCAAAAAGATTGAT
>BRDA01009721.1:102689-119036 GCA_036984385.1 Crenuchus spilurus
GTACATTTTTACATGTAGAATATGTAACAAATTTTATGTATAAATGTTTGACACAAAAAGTGTTTCCGATGATAAAGTGACTCGGTCTTTATACCTCACTGTACTACTCCCAACACCGAGTAGGTCATATATCGTGAGTTGTCCAAGTTGTGTCGTGTACAAGTTTTCGTCAACCGTGAAATTTCGCGTTGTGTTTCTAGGTCATTGTGGAGGTATGTCTTGGATTTATGTGACACACGTGTTAATAATCCGTTCAGAATAAAAATTCCTAATAAAATTAATTTAGTGGTTGATGTCACGAGAACCAATTAGGTTGTACAGTTATTTGGAGTTTGTACTTACAAAGTCTTTCATTTTCAAAAGAAAGCCCAAACTTCACTTTTACTTTCTGAAACATTCATGTTTGAGGTTTATTGACATGTTGGATTAACCAAGAGCACTGTAGTTGGTGATTTAATTAAAATAATCCTTAAAAATAAGACTTGCCTAATAATTGTGCACACAGTGTATTTAGGTTCTGTATGGAGGTGTTACTGGATCTTTGTGTTGCGCTTTAAAGTGCCAACTGCTTTTGAACATGTGCTGTGTTGAACCTGTTGAGTGCTATATACTGGATGAGCCACAACCCTCATCATGTCACTCCATATTTCTGGCTCAGTGAAATAGTAGCCTTTGTGAAAAACACAGTTTGTAAATATGTATTTTAAACAATGTATAAGATGTACATTTTTACATGGAGAAAGCCACAATTTAATAAACCTTTCAATGTCTGTAAATACTCACTCCTCCAAGTCTTTATTTTCAGCCAGGTTGTCATCAAAAATGGTTGTGGACATTTAACATGCACAATTTGTGTACATTAATTTACATGTTGATCATGAGATTTTAACTATTAAAAGCCAAACAAATATTTAACAATGTCTGATTTTGTTAACTTGCCAAATTAACTGATGACCTGCTTCCTGTCTCAATCTGTTGCTCCAGCAGCGGCACTCAAGCTCAAATAAACAAATATTACTGATCACTTCCCTATAAAGCTTTAACATCAAGAGTTGGATCAGTTTTCATAAAGTCCATCACACATGAATATTTAACTTCAGCATAATTGATAAATTCACATTCTGTTTGTTGCAAAATAAACAAGTGACGCGGTGTCTGTGGAAATGAATAGCAATTCTTGTGTTTACGCCATGATCTTAAGAGCCCTAAACATCACATTCCTAAGTCATTAAAAGTGCTGTATGTCTAGCAGTATTGCTTTGCCTATATTTGTATTATAAGCATGAAAACATTTTAATCCTGAAGCTACTTCACAAGTGCAGGTCCGGTGTGGTGATGTGGATGAGTGTGCTCTCTTCCGAGCTTCTCACAGATCTTTCAGGTCTTTCTGGATGTTCCACAGTGTGTCTGCACTCTTCTTCATCTGAGACACTTCATCTTGAGACAGAGTCATGTTGACCACGCTGCTCACGCCACCGCTACTCAGCACACATGGCAGGCTGAGGTAGACCTCATCACTGATCCCATACATGCCCTGTCGGACAATATCGAGCACGAGTCAAGAGATGAAATTTTTAGTAAGCATGGATTAGAAAAGTCTTCATATTTAGTGAGTTTAAATGCTGCATTAGGTGACTGACCTTCACCATTGTAGAGACTGGGTGGACTCTGTTCAGATTTTTAATAAGGCTCTCTGTCAGGTCAGCCACACTCAGTCCAATAGCCCAGTTAGTGTATCCTTTCAGTCTGATCACCTCGTAGGCACTGCAGGGAGTTAAATACACTCCACTTACTATTTCAATGACAATATAACCAACATCACATCAGTGCAGCTGCGGCTGAAGCAGAATGATGGATGTACCTGTCAACTACCATCTTGTGAGTCTCTTGCCACTTTTCCCTGTCGTTCTCTTTGCCAATATCTGGGTTCAGCTTCTGCAGGTTCACTCCTGCCACGTTTGCTCCACTCCAGACAGGGACTACAAAACACATTATAACCGTAAGAGCCTCAACATGTGGGCAATCACACACACATACCCCCTCTTATCACACAGCCGGGCCTCAAACTGTATTGCAATACTGTATAATGGCATGTAACAATAAAAAATGTTAAAGAATTTTATTACATACAGTAATTATTAATGACAATTTTGATATCAATGATTTATTATATGATTGTCTCAAATGTAAAGAACTATAGAAACAGTAGAAGGCTAAAGAATTCAGAAAGAGTTGTAAAAAAAATTGCCTGCAAATATGCTTATTTATATCCTGCATAATCATTAAATATGTATAATATGAATAATATATAACACAAAATGTATTTATAGTGTTTCTCAAATCTGAAAGTGCTCCAAAGCATTGTGGGTAGTAGAATTTAGAAGTGAAGGTAATTGCATGTTGTCTCACCGCTGGAGTCACCGTGCTCTCCCAGAATCCAGCCATTGAAGCTTGTGGAATGGATACCCAGACGTTCTGCCATTAGGTAGCGGAAGCGGGCTGAGTCCAGATTAGTACCACTACCAATCACGCGGTGCTTAGGAAGACCACTCAGCTTCCAGGTCACATAAGTCAAAATGTCCACTGTATACAGTCATACATACAAAAATAATTTTTGTTCATAATTTAGTTTTTAAATGTATTATTTTATATGCATCACATGTAAAGTGAAATTCAAGCCTTTTTTGTTTTAATCTGTGTAAATCATGTGATTTGGCTGAACAATCAAGTACAGTAATATGATGGTCAGTAATAGTTCTGGTACTGGAAGTCAACATCTCCATAAAGCTTTTCAGCAGATGGAAGCATGAAGTGCTCTGAAATCTCCTGGTAGACAGCTGCACTGACATTGGATCACAGTGGACCAACACCAGCAGATGACATGGCACCATCAAAGACTACAGAAACTGCACACTGGACTTTAAACACCTTAGTACTGAGTATCAGTTCAGTTCTGGTTCTGCTTAGTCCAGGTAAGACACTTCTGTTGTCTCTGGTTCAGGAGTGTTGATATTAGGAATGTGGCAGCTGTAGCTCAGAGAGACACACAGTATTTATACTGTTTATAGTCATTTACTCACAATCGCAATGAAATATTTCTATACCCAAAACCATCACTGAACCACACACTAGACCTCATGCAGCTTGGATTGTGTGCATCTCCACTCATCCTTCAGACTCTGGGACCTTGATTGTCAAATGAAATGCAAAATTTACCTTAAGTGATGGTTTGGGGAGTCATGTCATGTGCTGGTGTTTGGTCCACTGTGTTATATCAAGCAGCTGTCTTACCAGGACATTTTAGAGCACTTCATGCTTCCATCTGCTGATAAGCTTTATGGAGATGTAGATTTCATTTATGCAGCAGGACTTGGCACCTGCCCACACTGCCAAAAGTACCAACACCTGATTTAACAAGCACAGTATCACTCTGCTGGGCAGCAAACTCACCTGACCTAAACCTAAAGCATCTCTGAGCTATTGTCAAGAGGAAGATGAGAGACACCAGACCCAACAATGCAGACGAGTTGAAGGACGCTAATAAAGCAACCTGAGCTTCAATACCACCTCAACAGTGCCACAGGCTGATCACCTCCATGCCACACCACACTGAGCTAAGCTGTTCTTACTCACTGGCAGAGAGCAGTCCCCCATTGACTGTGGGGGTGGTCTTTTGTAACCTAAAGCAAATTCCTTGTATGTGTGACCATACATGGCCTATTAAGCCTGATTCTGATGCAGTAATTCATGCAAAAGGAGCCCCGACCAAGTACTGAGTGTATATACTGTACATACTTTTCAGTAGAACAACATTTATGTATTACAATTTTGTGAATTGGTCTTATATAATATTCAAATGTTTTGAGAAACTGATTTTTGGGTTTTCATTGGCTGTAGACCATAGTCATCAACATTAAAAGAAATAAACACTTGAAATAGACTCTCTGTGTGTGATGAATCTGTATAATATATAATATATCACTTTTTGAACTGAATTACTGACATAAATTAACTTTTAGATGATATCCTAAGCTTTTGAGATGCCCCTGTAGTTACACTGTAACTACATTAGAACCCAAGCTATACTTGAATGAAAGTCATGTATATCATAATAATATATGATTCATCAAGTATTTACACCCCCAAGCTTAATTTATGTGTTAAAAGAAAGAAAGAAATTCTGTGTTTGTGTACCTGGGTTGGACACCACAATGAGGATGCAGTTGGGACTGTATCTAACAATCTGAGGGATGATGTGTTTGAAGATGTTGACATTTCTCTGCACCAGATTGAGCCTGCTCTCGCCCTCCTGCTGACGCACACCTGCTGTCACTACCACGATACGTGAGTGTGCCGTCACTGAGTAATCTGTGGAACAACAGGTGATGGTGAGAATGAAATAATGACCAGTTTCCCTTCAAAACATCCCTGCATGCTGAGACGCACATGTCCGTGTGGAGGTGCAGACTTGACTACAACCATGTAGTAACTCTGCTCATTTGTTTAGCTGCTTACCTTTGCCTGAGACAATCTTTGGGGTTTTGAGGAAGAGGCTTCCATGCTGCAGGTCCATCATCTCTCCTTTCAGCTTATCTTCAATTACATCAACCAGAGCCAGTTCATCAGCTAGTTCCTACATAGAAACAGAGACATCGATCTTTATTTTCCTGTGATTCCTGATTTATCTTCTCAAACCAAGCTCAGAGTTAGTAGCCTGCTCTTGACTGGATTGTGGTGGCATGTCCCCGACTTGTTAATTGGCCAAAGAAGATTACTCGCTTAGTATTACAGCCTATGAGATTATTGTCTGGAGGTGCAGACATCTACTTTCACACCCAAGTACCTACTGATGAAGTTAGTAATTTCAGAAAGCATCACAAGCACATCAACTAGTAAAATAAACAGGGTAGCAGCTAAAGTATCAAGTCTTACAATATTTCATTGATGACAATGGTGAATGTTTTTAATTTAAAGTATTGGTTTGTTAATGAGTATCTTGATATTACACTTGGTACCAATTTCAAAATCACATTTCTGCTATTATGACAATCCAAGTAACAACCTGCCCATTGTTAACCAATGTGTCTGTTATCTAATGTAACTTCATGGAGTTTTACTCCACTATGGCAAGTGAAAAAGTGAATAAGAGTAGAGTTTTAGTAATCTTACCCGTAGCAGGATACTGACAGCACATGCCATGCCAACCTGACCCACTCCAACCACCGTCACTTTGTTCCTAGGTGGCTCCGCGGGCCCACTGAACAGAGGAGTTATGAGCTTCTGCAGCACAGATGCCATGTTCATCACTGCAGGAAACCAGGTATACCAAAGTCAATACCTGAGAATACCCCAGTATTCTCTCTGACCCAGACTACTCAACCTCGCTGAAGTCAATTCATGGAGACAATCATGGAGGTTAAAGCATCAAATATATAAATAACAAACAATCCCAAACATGCACAGTGAATAATACAGTATGAACGCTGAGTATATTACATCAAAAAGTGTTACTGAAACACAACTAAAGGCCTAGAAATGACATTCTTATGAGGAAATTCATCCACAATTATCCTCTTACCAACAATGTCTAAACCACACTGTATATAATTTACACAGACCACACATAACTAACATACCTCCTGACACTCACACTAGAGGCTCAGGAAGTAAAATGTGCAGCAGGTTCAGAAAATCCTCTCAAATGCAACAACAAGCTGCTCACTTAGTATCTGATCCAAGTCTCCTTAAATGAAGGTCACATCCATGACACACCTACACAATGGAAAACACATGATCTCTCTCTCTCTCTCTCTCTCTCTCTCTCTCTCTCTCTCTCTCTCTCTCACACACTCACTCACACACACACACACACACAGCTTCTTGATAAACAAAATCAGAGCCTCTCCTCACATACGCTTAAATCCAGGTCAGCACACACTGCAATGCAGCCCTATTCTAACAGCACCAGCATCATCATGAGCTGGACTGAACACTTGCCTTGTCTGTAGATGTTCTGCGCTCCCAGGTATAAATACCACCATGAAATCAACATGGCCGTGCAGCCCAGACAAATGCAGGTGACTGCAGTCTTTTGGCAGTGGAGTCACAGTGTGTCACAGTGCCCTCTGAGCCATCCAGCCGGTAATTTCCTCAGAGCAGAGAAAGTGAGAGCTGGGAGGAGGGCAGAGTCTCGGTGACTCCACTCCTCCTCCGTCAGTGATTTAATCTGGTGCCAGCCCCTGTCTGCAGACAACTAATGGTGTTACTGTAATCCCATGACAGTTCCCATCTGTTGGACCTGGTCTCTAACATGACTTTAAAAGATCAGAAGTAATTTATTACTCAGAGGAAAACTGTTTAATTAGGTATACAACATTGTGTATGTTGAATTCTAAATTCATTTCTGCAGAATTTATCAGGAGTAAGTCAGCTCATTCAGAGAGGTCTGAAGGTTCATAATATGAGAAGAATATGGAGTCTACAACTCAAAATAATGCACATTTATTCACATTTCAAACTGAACAGTAAGCCTATAGGTCAGAAATGTTTAACAGCTGGTAGGTTTCCTCTTTTAACTGGAATCAGCAATCTGCAAATTTATGGGTTAATGTAGAAATGGCAACTTTATGGCTGACATAACAAAACATTGATTTTAAAATGTATCTGAATTTCATAATATGGCTGTAAGGGACCGCCCCCCAGCTGTGAGGTGATTCGCCAACTAGGGCAAGCCCCTTTGCTCTAATTTGCTATTACCAATAATCAGCTGTCTCATTGTTAGCAGCTGGGGGTGGTTTGGTGCAGTCTTTGTGGTGCAGACTCTCCTTCCTGATTTGCTAGTACCAGTCATTAGCTGTCATTGCCCACAGCTGTGACATGGCTATTAAATGCCTCTGAGTCTGGTGTCAGATGTGGAGTCATTGATGTTGCCTGTGCAGGTCTGACCGCTGCTGGGAACTGGTGATGTGCCCTGGTGTCCTGTTTTTTAAAAAAATATCGAATTATCCATTTTTTCTTGCATGTGGGTTGGCAATATTTGTCCATTTCGCATGCTGCATGTGGTGCAGCTAAGCTTCTAAGCCCTACTGCACCAGTTCAAACCCTGGGTACCGCACTTTTTAGTTTGTTATTGGTTCATCTTTTAAAGTCCTCTTAAAAGTCAACTTAAGTTGCACTTAAAGTCCAGTCCTGTTGCTTTTAGCTCTGGATTTTTCTTATAACAGTGCAGCTATACTGCCCACCCTCTCCATCAGGATAGTTGGCTGTCCTATCACAATGACAAGACAATTTGCAAAACACTTTGAGGGTACAACAATTAATTATTTTTTAAAAAATGGTAGTGAATTGGAGGAAAATAGTTTAAAATAATAAAAATATTTCTAGTTATGAGAAAGTAGAATCTGTTTTTTATCATAAAAAACTGTTTCAAAAAGAAAATATAATTTACACAAAAGCTTAATAGATTACTAGTTCACTCTTGCATGCTCTTTAACATCTGAAACATCTAAATCAGCATGACAGGGCAAAAACGTTTGATTTGTGAAGCAAAATAGTAGCTATAATCACCATAATGAGTAGTTTGCTGCTCTATATACAAACAAAAAGCTTTGACAATTGGAGTTGAAAGCAAATACACATATCTTACTACACTGCAACAAGATGTCTGTTATTGTTGTACCACCATTTTAATAAGAGTCTGCTCCTACATTTTGTGCAAAAACATATCCTTTATAATTCTGATGCTTCCAGATGGTACTCAAATGTTGAAGGACGATGGTATGCATCACAGAACCACAAGGTGCCATGTCTGCGCTGGCAAACATCCTAAACTAGGCTGTACCTACCACCTCTGAGCCAAATAAACATTTTAAATCTAAATTGCTGTCTATTCCTCTGCTGAGGAGAAAAAACAAGCATCCTCAGTGAGAATTCGGAGCTTTATCAGATGTACAAAAACTGGTATTTTCAAAAATAAATGTTGTGACCAGCGGTGGAGCTGCAATCTGTAATCCAAAAACTGGTAGGACTCACGGTTTCAATGACTACTTATAGTAATAGAGATAAACAAAAGATACAGAGAGTCTCCCACTGTTTAGGGCATGTATCCTAATGTCTGAAATAAGATGTCAAAGAGCTTCCCGCCAAACACCTCAAATGCTGGAGGATTGGAGTGAAGAGTGCAGAGCACTGAACAGATGTACATAACATGCTCTGACTACTAAAATTCACATTTGTTCTACGATGAGCACAAAACAATAGTTTAATAGGCACTAGTACATTTGCAGGCTTATTAGCAGGTGCATGAAACACTGAAACCTGCATGAAGAGGCCCAAATAAGCCAAGTCTAGTGTTATAGTAAGGCATAGAGTCAAGAGCCATGTGGTGGATGCCATGAGCAAAAATGTTTTCTGGAAATTATGTGACTTTTAAGGCTCAGAAGGGTAGATCACTCTGTGTCTAATTAGGCAGCATGTTTCCTCTGGGACAGACACTGACATTACCTTTGTTGTGAAGGAAGGCTCTACTCTCCCTCCTGATGAGATCCACACATCTCAAACACATTAAGAGGGCAAGAAATGCAAGTCATTAACTCTTGACAAAGCACAGCTGTTAACTGAAAGCCATTCCAAGCAACCAGGGTTGCCAGGTCCAACAAAAATATCCAGCCCAAAGTCAGTCTAAAACCCACCCTTCAGAAGCTTAAACTAGTCCAAAATGTCTGTCACACCTTTGAAACAAATGGCAAAACAACTATGAGTGTACAACTTAGTATTTTGTTTATAAGGGATTTATTATCAGTCCATCAAACCTTTTTCTTTTTCCCAGTCCTTGCAATACCCATTTATACCCATACCCATACTCATTTATTTCCACATTTACCGGGCATATTAGCTAGTGACTGTTTTCTCTTCACCTTCTGACTGTCTGTCTGTCTGTCTGTCTGTCTGTCTCTCTCTCTCACCTTTTCAGGCTATATTTCCTTATAGTGTTATGTACTCTTCGTTGTTATTGTTGTATTCAAACTTCCTTAGTGTCGACTTATACACGTCTGCCCGCAGTGTTGAAGTAATATCCTAGGGATCAGGGGTGTCGTAGTGGGGGGGAAATTGGCACTGAGTTACCAGGGCCCCAAGTGTGGAGAGGGCCCTTGAGGAGTCTGGAATTTTATTTTCCTTTAAATATTAAAGAAAATAATATTTAATAATAGGGGGCAAGGCCCTGGGCATTGCTTGTGCATAGGGCCCAGAATTTGGTGCTACGCCCCTGCTAGGCAACACCCACTTTTTATTGTTTTTTGGTGGACGCTGTACTTTTTAAAAGTAGCCCAAAAAACGCACCCAGCCTCCTTGAATTTTCACTCGCAACTGGATTTTCAAACAAGCCCAATTTGGCATGAACCGCGAACCTGGCAACTCTGCAAGCAGCTAACTCATAAAGCTGACTCAGAAAATGCCAAGAAAGCTGGCATCTAAGCAAGAGGTGCCTACTTTAAAGAATGTAAAATATAAAACATTTTCTGGTTTAACACTTTGTTTACTAAATAAATAACTAAATGTCCAGGACTTTTGACTGGTACTATATAATATTAATAGTTGTTAGTATAATTATTGTCAGTTCACTCAATAATGTTATTGAACAAATTGAAATTATTAAATAAAACTACAATATTAATATATTGTAAAATAGGCTGCATCCAAAATCACATATTTTCCTAAAAACAGTACGGAAAATGATTACGCTGTACGACTAAAGTACCTGGATTACCCACTGACTCAGAACGCGATTTAGACCTATTTGATGCCATGCTATAGTCATAGTGAATCAAAAGGCAGAACCCGTAACCAAGAAATTAAATTAAGCGAGAGGATGGTTATCAATATCAAGATTTTTAATAACAGGCTTAATATTGAACTGAATATTTCTGAATATAATCCTCCATATTTTATTTTACTTTAATAAATAATCTGTTTTCGCTTTTCATTGCGCTTTTTCTCATTTACGCATTTCTCGGTCTCACTCTAAATTTAAAGTTTCTCGCTTTCGAGTTTTGGAGCTGTTGTCGGTCATTGGCTGCTGGAGATAAGCTCCGCCCATTCAAGCCATTTCACTCGACCTGTTACGTCAGCAAAAGCCCGTGAATTGATTTCCGTCTCCTGGAAAATGGCGAACCAGCAAACGGCGGTAAGTTGTCTGTTTGTGGTTTGTCGGCTAGTTTTAACAGTCATGCCTTTTAGTTTTAAATAATTCTTCTTTAAGATTTACGCTAAAATTGCTAGCTAATGTTTGTGTTTACGCTAGGCAGGGTGTTAATTAGCTAATTCTGTATTAGGAAGCCGGTTAACGTTCTACACGTGCTTCTCCGTCTCACTTAACGCTACCTTTTGAAGTCCTACTTTGTCAAATACTCTGAAGTTTCTGTTCGCACAGACTGTCATACTGAGGCACATTTATACAGTGTTTATTGCATAAAAGTATAGGTTAGGTATTATATAGAGGTGTAACGCTACACGTATTCGTCTCCAACCGCTTGCGCAAAAAAACAACAACCAACAGCATAGGTTGGTTCACAGGCGAGTTGCAGTCTGAAGCTGTAACTACACCGTTGCTAAGCCTGTCAGGCTGAGTGTAGCTCTGTGCTGAATAAGGAGAAAGGAAGCACAATTGCTCAAGTACTGAAGAAGCTGGGACCCATGGGTGAGCATATCTCCACTTTTGCCAGCACAGGAAGAGTTATTAAATAAATTGAACTTTAAGTGTCTTCCTGACACATACAGGATGCAGTAATCAGCTGTGCCTCGACACACTTTTCATTGACACTTACACATTTTTCTGAACTCTCATCCTATGATTCTTGCATAACACGTTCCTTAGATCCACCTCTGGGGACTCCTCCAGCATTGGCACTGCTCTCTCTTTATGGGGATTGCAGCTCCAGTCTGGAGAATCCCAGCAGCTTTTCTGGCTGTGCAGTTGGAGGTGCTTGAGTCATTGGCGTGTGAGAGCAGTCTACCTGCCCCTTCAGCCCATTTGTTGCCCTGGCACCCTCGGTGGACTTTCACCAGGGCAGACGAGCTGGAGTGCGGACAAGAACTTGTAGTGTTATAATTTGTGTGAAAGCAATTTGGCGTTTGTGTCCCCTGGCTTATTCTGCTTCATTTTCCAGGTGTCTGGAAAGGTCTGTTTGCCCGTATCATCATGATCGGTACCCTGACTGCCCTGCAGTGGTTCATCTACGACTCTGTCAAGGTGTACTTCCGCCTACCACGTCCCCCTCCCCCTGAAATGCCAGAGTCTCTGAAAAAGAAGCTGGGTCTCACTGAATAAAGAGCAGCTCACCTCTCCCATACCTCAATATCCACGTTCCCCGTTATTTTCTATATTTAAACTCTTACAGCTGCCCTGTACCGCACCAGGCGGCTGCTGCTAGTCCCATCTGCGCGGTGAGGGAGGAACTTCCTCAGGAAGTTCATTTAAACTATGATCTGAATGAATGCCATCTTGGTTTTAAGGTATGTTTGTCAATAGTATGATTAAAAGAGTATCTGGAAATACATTTGAAGCAGTCTTTTTTTTTTTCTTCTCCCCCCCCCCCTTTGTATTGGATGTCTGTTGCACGTTTGCCTCCTAGCCTACAGGTTTTGTTTACTGGCAAATGCCAGGAAAACTAAAGGTCAGTATTGTAATGTCAGTTGTATTGTGCATTCACACTCCACACACAGAGCACAGTGGTCTGTCTCTATTTGTTGACAAAGGGATGAAATAAAAAGTCTTTGACACTATTAATGCATTATCCTGTCGTGAGCATTTTATTATAAACTAGCCAGGGTGTGGAAGAAAAAGCGCTGTTTTATTGACTGTAGATGGCACTGTTTTAATCACGTATAGATGCTTAATGGTTCCCCATTTGAAGAGACTTTTGTGTTTAATGTTTAAAAATATATTGAACATGCCCACACTGTTTTTACATAGCACTTTTTCATACATTAAAAATGCAGCTCAAAGTGCTTCACAAAGTAAAAATGCAGGAAAATGTATCAAAATTAAGCAAATAAAAGGTAACAAATGGTACATCCTTGTATAAGAAAATAAAAACAAAGTTAAATGTTTTTAAATTTAAAAAAAATACAAGAAACCTGGTAGATGTTAATTACACCTAAAATAGCTCTTGCAGTGTGACAAAGTTGAAACTTGCCAACAGTGACCGATGTAATCGGCAAAAAATAATCTATCTTTACATTCTGCATGAATATTTGACTGTTCTGCGATGTTTATTCTTTTTGCATCTATCCACTGTATTTTGTTTGGGTTAGAACTCCCACCATTTCAAAATGTTACTTGGGCTAACTGACCCACTTGGACTTAAATCACGAAACGAAACATCCCAGACTCATTCACTATTAATACAAAGGAGATGCAGCACATGCCCACATGAAAGTAGTGAATAAAGAAATGAAGTTTGATTGTATGATGTATTCAGATTATCCAGTGTGCACAGCTCGGAGCTTATCTAAAAGAAATAAATCAGTAATTGCTGTGAGGATTTGTTAGTGAATTGGTAAAGAGCTTTAATGGGAAGCAGGTATAGTTCTAATTATAATCAGTGAAGAGAACAGCATGTTACACAATCACTGTATCTGTGTGTGAAATAGTCCACTTGTTCACGTCACCAATTATGCATGGAACACTACAGAGTAGCAAGAAGGGGAACAAGACAGTGAATTAGGACACACCGGAAACTAATCTTCACTTCTTCATTTTATATATACAAACCGGATTTCAAAAAAGTTGGGACACTAAACAAATTGTGAATAAAAACAATGCAATGATGTGGAGATGGCAAATGTCAATATTTTATTCAGAATAGAACATAGATGACAGGTCAAAAGTTTAATCTGAGTAAATGTAACATTTTAAAGGAGAAATATGTTGATTCCAAATTTTACAGTGTCAACAAAACCCAAAAAAGTTGGGACAAGTAGCAATAAGTGGCTGGAAAAAGGAAATTGAGCATATAACAAACAGCTGGAAGAACAATTAACACTAATTAGGTCAATTGACAACATGATTGGGTATAAAAAGAACTTCTCAGAGTGTAAGTGTCTCTCTGAAGCCAAGATGATAAGAGGATCACCAATTCCACCACTGTTGCGCAGAAAGATAGTGCAGCAATACCAGAATGGTGTTAACCAGCATAAAATAGCAAAGACTTTTAAGTTATCAACCGTGCATAACATCATCAAAAGATTCAGATAATCTGGAACAATCGCTGTGCGTAAGGGTCAAGGCCGTAAAACTCTACTGGATGCTCGTGATCTCCGGGCCCTTAAACATCACTGCACCTCAAACAGGAATGCCACTGTCAAGGAAATAACAGAATGGGCTCAGGAATACTTCCAGAAAGCATTGTCAGTGAACACACTCCACCATGCCATCCGCCGTTGCCAGCTGAAACTCTACAGTGCAAAGAGGAAGCCATTTCTAAGCAAGCTCCACAAGCTCAGACGTTTGCACTGGGCCAGGGGTCTTTTAAAATGGAGTGTGGCAAAATGTAAGACTGTACTGTGGTCAGATGAGTCACGATTTGAAGTTCTTTATGGAACACTGGGACGCCATGTCATCCGGACCAGAGAGGACAAGGATAACCCAAGTTGTTATCAATACTCCGTTCAGAAGCCTGCATCACTGATGGTATGGGGTTGCATGAAGGCTTGAGGCATGGGCAGCTTGCATGTCTGTAAAGGCACCATTAATGCAGATAACTATGTTCAGGTTCTAGAACAACATATGCTCCCATCTAGACGTCATCTCTTTCAGGGAAGACGCTGCGTTTTTCAACAAGATAATGCCAGACCACATTCTGCAGCAATCACAACATCATGGCTACGTAGGAGAAGGATCCGGGTACTGAAATGGCCAGCCTGCAGTCCAGATCTTTCACCTATGGAGAACATTTGATGCATCATAAAGAGGAAGGTGCGACAAAGAAGGCCCAAGACGATTGAACAGCTAGAGACCTGTATTAGACATGAATGGGAGAGCATTCCTATTTCTAAACTTGAGAAACTGGTGTCGTCTGTCCCCAGACGTCTGGTGAGTGTTGTAAGAAGAAGGGGGGATGCCACACAGTGGTAAAAATGGCCTTGTCCCAACTTTTTTGGGATTTGTTGATGCCATGAAATTTTGAAACAACATATTTTTCCCTTAAAATGATACATTCTCTGTTTAAACTTTTGATCTGTGATTTGTGTTCTATTCTGAATAAAATATTAGATGTTGGCACCTTCACATCATTGCATTCAGCTTTTATTCACAATTTGTTTAGTGTCCCAACTTTTTTGGAATCCGGTTTGTATATAATGTGTACATATATGTGTGTGTATATGTGTATATATATATATATATGTAATTACACAGTGGTGGGAAAAAGTGTTTGCAAAAATGCAATTTTTAAATGGTGTTTATTATTAAGGGAGAAAAAAAATCCATGTTCTGAAACATTTAAGTGTGACAAACATAAAAAAACCTGAAAATCAGGAAGGGGGCAAACACTTTTTTCACACCAGTGTGTATGTGTACAGGGTGGGCCATTTATATGGATACACCTTAATGAAATGGGAATGGTTGGTGATATTAACGTCCTGTTTGTGGCACATTAGTACATGGGAGGGGGAAAACTTTTCAAGATGGGTGGTGACCATGGCAGCCATTTTGGATCCAACTTTAGTTTTTTCAATGGGAAGAGGGTCATCAACTTGTGACATCAAACTTATTGGGAATTTCACAAGAAAAACAATGATGTGTTTGGTTTTAATGTAACTTTATTTTTTCATGATATTTACAAGTTTCTGACCACTTATAAAATGTGTTCAAAGTGCTGCCCATTGTGTTGGATTGTCAAAGCAACCCTCTTCTCCCACTCTTCACACACTGATAGCAACACCACAGGAGAAATGCTAGCACAGGCTTCCAGTGGCCGTAGTTTCAGGTGCTGCACATCTCGTATCTTCACAGCATAGGCAGCCTTCAGATGACCCCAAGGATAAAAGGCTAAGGGAGTCATATCGGGAGACCTTGGGGGCCATTCAACTGGCCCACGACGACCAATCCACTTTCCAGGAAACTGTTCATCTAAGAATATCTTCATCATGATTATGGGTGTCAGGTCCGAGCATTCTTAGATGAACAGCCGCCATGGTCACCACCCATTTTGAAAAGTTTTCCCCTCCCATATACTAATGTACCACAAACAAGAAGTTAATATCACCAATCGTTACCATTATATATCATATATATACATTACTGCCTCCGAAATTACATACAGGTATATCTAAAGATATTTAAATTACATTTCAAAATCAAGGTCCCAGTGTCTGGAGGAAGTGAGGAGAGACACACAATATGGCATCAAAATAAGTACAAAAGTATTGTAAATCAAAAAGCAGAACCCATTACCAAGAAACGATCAATATTTTTAAAAACAAGCTTATAAACTGAATATTTTTTTTTAAATAATCCTCATTTTTTTATTTTAATTTAATAAATCTGTTTTCGCTTTTCATTGCAGTTTCTCACACATTTCTCGTTCTCATTCTCAATTTAGAGAATTCTCAGAGAACTTTCCCCCCCACATCTGGGTGTTCTGTCAAGTTGTGGTACCCACTGACGTGTTACTTCACTACTGCACATGCATTTATATCAAATCAAAAATAGCTTTATTGGCATGATTGACATACAGTTTGCCAAAGCATTAAAGCAGTGACATTTATAATAGTTAAATTCAAAAGAAAAGTTAAAAAGGGAAAACAAAAATCAGGACATAAATATGATTAAAAACAATACTGAACATAACATTTAACACAATTTGAAATAAAAAGACAATAAGTTAGGGTAGGTGTCTTAGTTGGGGGGTTACCCAGTGAGACTCAGGATGTGACATGCATTATTTTGCAGCAAGGGGGGCAGTGTTCCCCTCTCCAAGGATTATTCTTATCAATTTTTCTTTTTATCAAAATTTATGGTGTTTTTAAATGTTTGTGAAAACTTTGTGTTATTTTGTATTTTTCACAATGAAGGAGAAAGTGCACCTCTGCCTCCACCTCACCTGTCCTACAGTGATCTCAGTCTCTGGGCAGCCAGGACTGTTTATATCTGCCTGTCTCTATAGCCAGGCTGTGATCACAGAGTCTGTACTTGGTCAGGCTCTGTCTCTGCTTTGTATTTCTGACTCTTCACATCTATATTTTCGTCTCCACGTGAAAGAGGAAGTAACACTTTTTATGTTTTATTGTGTCAAAAGCGTTTGTAAATTTTTGTGGTATTTAAAACTATTTTTCTTTTTAACTATT
>BRDA01009722.1:198-12250 GCA_036984385.1 Crenuchus spilurus
AAATATATGTCATCAATGCCATTTTGCCTTTTAGTGCAATAAATATATATACAATAATTATTCATTTAATATATTTTATTGATGCTTTACTATCAGCAGAAGTGAATCATTAACAGTTATATTAGAAGTTATATAGTGAAACTATAGTAAGCAATATAATAAGCTAGTAAGCAATAACTTGTACCTGTAAATATGACTATAATCATCCCTTAAAACAAGAATATCACTTTTCTCATCCATTTGACTTGATTTTTCAGATTTTAACAAACTAACAAAAGCATTTTTTGATGATTCAAGAAGGTTTCTGATGTGTCCACAAATGTGGCTACATACGGCTAGTGGCAATGACCAAACATCTTTATTTTCAAACATCAGATGATGACTGGAAAATCTGAGTTTTGTTTCTGGATAGAATAAAAATGACAAATACAGTTTAAAACTATAAGTATTGTATTTAGCCTGTATTTACTCTGAGGTGGAGAGAAAAAAACACTGACAAGGCTAACCCAGACAAATAAAATCATTCAGGAGTTCCTGTAAAAGAGCAAATAGCCACAGAACCCATTTGTACATTTAATCAAATCTGAATAAGGCAAAAGCAGTAAAAATGCACTCATGCTAGTATTGTATATTATTATGTTCTGGAAGTAGGTACATTTTGAACCAATCAGACGTGGCACTGAGGATTTTGATAGTCACTGACATGCTGTAGAAGCAATAAAGCAAGATTGATCCAATTTAGCATGCAGAAATATTTTATAACAACAAACATTATTCATCCATTATCTTCCGATTAATCCTGAGGTTAGTTCCCTATCCGTTCACCGGGCACAGGACAGGGCATAACACTACCCTATCTAAGCCAGGGCAGAAATGGTATCATTGCTGTGTCACAATGTGGTCTTGTGTGTAATGGGTACATCAGAAATGATAATGTATATATAAAAATGTGCATCATGAATAATGACATAGAGATATGACCCAAAATGAATCGAAAGGCTATGGTGCTTTATCTTACCTCTGGTAGAATTGAACGTGATATTGTACTGTGACACTGTGGTGAAGTTTTCCATTGTGACCAAGACTGAGTCTGGTTTAATGGTCCACAGAGCGTTCAGCTCAGCCTGTATTACCTCTGCAGGGGCACTGACGGGGATCTGCCCTGGAAGCAGACACAAAACTGTGTTAGCACAGTAATGGCTTCTGAAACTGGACACTGGATCAATTCAAACTTTTTTATAGCCTTTTATAACATTCACTAATGCTAATGAACCTTCATCAAAGAGCCTAACCTGTTCCTTCGGCTCCATAGCTAAGGCTATAGAATGTGCTATCACAGGTGCCCATTGAAAAACAGTCACTGTTGATTGTCAATGTCTGCACCTCCATCACAGGAATGGATGGACTCCAACCCTCAAAACTTATCACCTAAAGTCACAAAAACAACATTATTAACCAAACCTGGCAATCTATATACTACATATAATGATTATGTATAGCTTATCATTATTATTCAACTGATGGACACAATTGTCAATATTTAAATGCTATAAAGCACAATGATTCAATGCTTAAAGCAGTCTATATCCATACCAAACAAGGGATTGAG
The DNA here is from genome assembly GCA_036984385.1 of Crenuchus spilurus. Classification (NCBI taxonomy): domain Eukaryota; kingdom Metazoa; phylum Chordata; class Actinopteri; order Characiformes; family Crenuchidae; genus Crenuchus; species Crenuchus spilurus. Next base: position 1,808 of record BRDA01009722.1, read on the forward strand.
ATGGAATCAGACAGCTGAGCTTTATATATTGAACCTCTTCTCTAACAAACCTGTTGTTCATCCAGAATATCATAGCTGGCTGTTATGATCTGTCTCTCATTAACAGCTTCTGTAGCCTGTTGAGCTGTAAAGGCGCTTTTCACTTTGAAGAATCCCACATCAACAAAGGCTGCATATGTAAACTGCTGGAACAGGACTTCAAAGTAGTACCTACATAAACATAAACAGGCTATTTCATTTACATTTACATTTACGTTTATGGCATTTGGCAGACACTCTTATCCAGAGTGATGTACAACAGTGCTTTGCTTCCATTAAGAGAATTATCTCAGCTAGTACACACAGGTTAGAGTCCAAACTACTAAAACATAGAAAGAAGGAAAGATACACAATTATGCACAACATAAGAGCATCACAGTGTACACAGTAAATCTGCCAGTGTTAAATCAACACTATTAGAGTTAAATTAACACTGAGGGTGTCAAAATGTAACACTCTCTGTGTTAATTTAACTCTAATAGTGTTGATTTAACACTGGCAGATTTACTGTGTATTACAATAAGTGTTTTAAACTAGACATCGCTTAAGTGCTTGACAAAGAGATGATCTTCAGTCTGTGTTTGAAGACTGTAAGGGACTCTGCTGTTAGAACAACCAGTGGGAGTTCATTCCAACACTTTGGTGCTAGAACAGGGAAGAGTCTTGATGCTAGTGTTCCACGTGTCTTTAAGGATGGCAGGTCAAGCCGAGACGTACTTGAAGCTCAAAGGGTTTGAAGTGTGGCTCGAGAGGGGCTTTGTAGGCAAGCATCATGGTTTTAAATTTGATGCAAGCAGCTACAGGAAGTCAGTGAAGTGAGCTTATTGAAGACCAGCTGAGCAGCTGCATTATGGATCAGCTGCAGGGGCCTGATGGCTTGCATAGGAAGATGTACATATGGTGAATATTGTTATTGTTTACAATGTTGTTTAACCATATATAATGGTGAATGAGGTACATGTGGCTAAACAATTTAATAGTTTGGAATAAATGGCTACTTCCAATAATGTAACACATAAAATAACCTGTCTTACCATGATATCTAAATGTACTTATGTTGGTTTTAAAAATTTATTTGTTTAAATAAAAGCTGTTAGAATAAAATGCATCAAGAAGTCTGGAAACTTCCTCATCTAACTTCTATCCAGTATGTCAATTACTTATTAGGCAATGATTTACTGAATTTGTGTTTATTTGTATTTGTATACAGATACATACACAGACTGTCTATTAATTCTGTATATCATGACACCTATGAAGTTTAATCCCAATTTAAAAACGATCCTCTGGAGACTTTCAGTGGAAACCAGACACCAGAGTAAATATCCATTGACTGACAACCTGCTAGTTGTAGTGGCTAGAGTAGCTGTTTTTAAAATGACTCCTCACATTTTATATACTGTATCTGTGTGTGTGTGTGTGTGTGTGTGTGTGTGTGTGGGTGTGTGTGTGTGTGTGTGTATACTGTATATATATTTAACTTTGCCAAATATCTCTACTTCTAACACAATTACAAAACAAACAATGGCCTTAGTCTAAGAAGGAATTGTTCATATGATCAGATATTTAAAGTCTGACTTACGGTTTTCCTTGCTCCAGGAGCATGACATCAGATATTTGGGTTGGACTGCTGAAGTAACTGTACGTCACATAATTCATATATGCAATCTTGACCTGAATTGGATGATTGAGATAAAATGAACAAACTTATGAAACTCATTACTGCATAAAAGCACATTCATAGTTTAAAGTCACATTGATAGTTTAAAGCTATTGTAACATAATTTTCTTCAAATAAATTTTCAATATTAGGCAGCATATTTAGAACAAATTTGAGTAATAATCATCATTATTATTATTCATGTTCATTTGTTATAGAAATTGTATATTATATTCCATAATATGATAATGATTAATATTGTTATAAAAACAATATGCATATGTTAATGTAAATTATATATATAAATGTTATACAATTATATAAATAAGCATTTAAATAAATAAAATTATAAAAATTATAAATTTCTGCTTTCCACCAAATTTTAATCCCATTATACAGTACCTTGTCCTGAGGGAGACCAGTTTTGCTGAAGTACAGATGAACCTGATCATCTCCTTTAACTAAGAAATAGTAGTTGTCAGTTTCTGTCGGAACAAAAAAGCCACTGAGTCGAGCCACAAAATAGTTGAGACCAAAAGGCCACTCATAGGACAGAGAATCCAACCACTGGACGGAGTAGCCAGGATGACTGGAGTTGTAGGTCAAAACATTGTCGAGATTCTGCACATATGTAGTCCACATCTCCATTTTTAACCCCCTGCCACCTGCAAATGTGATGCAAATTCTCTTTAAACCTTATTATACATGAGTGATAAAAATAAAATAGTATGATAAATTATATGTATTTTTAAATAATTTTTAAATTGACACTTTTAAATATAAAATTCTAAGATTATTTTTAATTCACAATTGATATGAAGCCCAGTCTGGACAAGCATGCCACACTATTCCTATAAGAGTCCTTGGGGAAGACTCCTAACATTACTTTCACCCACAAATGACTGAAATTGTAAGTTCTGGAAAAGAGCATCTACCACACATCGTAAATGTATCTTTTTGCTTTATACAGTCCACCATAGTTTACTTTAATGAAATTTATGTTACAAATCCAAGAGTTGTTACTTTTGAATTCCTGTACTATGTAAATGTAGTAAAGACTTTTAATGGCATAATCATGTGACTACATATTTAATTACCAAGTGAGTTATGAAATGAATTACATTTACTTCTGTATTGAGTCTATTCTTTCCTTTTGGTGTCAAACAATGCTAAAAATGTACTGGATGTTCTACCAACACAAGTTGTGAGTGAGAAATACGTCATACCTTTGATGTTTTGAATGGCATTCTTATCATCTAATTGACAAACGGCTTTGAAGGTTCAAAAGACCAAATGACAGACGAGATAACTGCATTGACTGCATTGTTTACATCCTATACTTTAACACTATATCTGCCCATCAGAGAACTGTGCTACAAATGTGAGAATAAAGGTCAAGCAAAGCGAAACCTGGAAACATTGTCATGTTGCTCCATTGATAAGCCGGTGTAATGCAGGTGATTTGCTGGTCTTCCAAACTCTGTACCTCACATAATTGACCTTGAGACAACAAAAGAGTAGTCAATTAACCAGTAAAAGTCTCATCTATCACTAAACCACAATATAGTACACAGTGCACACCAACTGTTAGAATTGGGTTTCATTTAGAAACCATGAGAAGTTAACTAAAATCCTGAATACAGTACATTAATTTAAATATATTAAATATCAATAAAGACAAATAAATGACAGTGTGTGTACAGGTATAAGCAAGACCTTTAATAATTAAATAAAGTTGATCCCTGTTTTCAGAGATTTGAAACACCTTCAACATACAGTTCAGTTTGCTTGTATATTGCATATACTGAAACCAGCTTTAACCCTCACAAGTAATTGTTATTTTCAAGCTATTTGAGTATGTCAAGGCTTTAGTTCAGCCAGACAGATATTAGAATTCTTTGTCTTAAGCAGTCATAAAACTCTTCCAAAGACATTTTAACACTTTTGTTAGTAAAAGTGTATTTAATACATTTTAACACTTTATATGTAAAAGTGTATCTAATACATTTGAACACTTTTATTAGTAAAAGTGTATTTAAGACATTTTAATACTTTTATTAGTGAAAGTGTATTTAAGACACTTTAACATTTTAATTAGTAAAATTGTATTTAAGACATTTTAACTTTTATTAGTAAAATTGTATTTAAGACACTTTAACATTTTTATTAGTAAAAGTGTATTTAAGACATTTTAACTTTTATTAGTAAAATTGTATTTAAGACACTAACATTTTTATTAGTAAAAGTGTATTTATGACATTTTAACACTTTATTAATAAAAGTGTATAAGACATTTAAACACTTTTATTAGCAAAAGTGTATTTATTACATTTTAAGACTTTTCTTAGTAAAAATGTATTTATGCCATTTGAAAACTTTTATTATTAAAAATTGTATTAAATACAATTGAACACTTTTATTAGTAAAAGTGTATTTAAGACATTTAAATTTTTTTAGTACTAAACATGTGTTTAAGACATTTTAACACTTTTGTTAGTAAAAGTGTATTTAAGACATTTCAGCACTTTTATTAGTAAAATTGTATTTAATATGGATGTGTTTAAGCGTATCATGCCAATGAATAATAACTATTTCTTTGAAGTCTATTCTACTCTACGCTGTAAAATAATAGTTGTTTTGGCTTAAATATGTTCACATTCTAACTTAATTAATTATGTTAATATTTCTTTACAGGCTGTTCTATTCTGTTCTATTCTACTCTATTCAAGAACATAATGAGCACATTAACACTACCGGAAAAAGTAATTTTTTCCAAATTACCTCCTACTAAAACTTCTGCCGGTTGATCGGTTTCATCAAAGTACTGTCCCTGAATTGTTAACAATGTCCCACCAAGTAAACTTCCCTCAGAAGGGGTCACTCCAGTAACATCTGTAAAAAGAAAAGACAACAGGGCAACTGAACATGTCCTCTATACAGTGATCTATGTAACAATTTATTTAGTGTTTTTAATGCCAAATGCACTTGATCATAGCCTCGTCCATGTCCCCGTGTCTGTTCACATGCTCTGTTTGTTTACGTTTTCCATGTGCCGTCCTGTCGCAATGTGCTTGTGTTTATGAGTACGTCATGACAATGCATAGCCTTGCTCTCTCATTATCTGTCTTGATTATTTTGCTTCCTTGTATGTTGCAGTCTTTGTCAGTCATTGTACTGTCACCTAAGCGTTAAATGTAGTGTCTTCCTTGTATTGTCATCATAACCTTTTGTATTGTCAGCATGTCTTCACGTCTTGTTTTTTTTTCCATAGTTAAGTCACAGCCTCAGTATTTGTCTGTTGTTTTGGAAACCCACACTGCATCCATCTACTCCTACCACAGTCCTAAATTGACATTTACCTGCATAGGTTTGGAACATTCCAAGTTTGTTCTGTGCTGATACAGTATAGACCCCGGGGTCTGGCAAGCTCCTGAAATGTAGAAAACATTCCAATTTTAATGCATTCATTCAAAACCCATTCCTAACCTTCTAGGACTTCACTGACCTTCCATAGTCACTGTCAAGAATGTAGCTGAGGTTTTGATTTCCTAATAAAGACAATTATAACGAATGTATGAACAATCATGAATGGATATATCACAGCTGATAAAAACAAATGACCAAAAAGTTTCCTCACCCACATACGTTCCAGTCATTGCGCAACTCATGTACCCATAGTCACTGTATATCGACTCCAAAGCCAAGCCATACCTGATGAAAGAAGGCAAAAGTGTGAAATCCACTCAGCTAAAGTTACTCAGTCTGATTTTAAACCTGTATTGTTGTGCACTCACAGTGTGTCAGAGTTGGGCTTCAAGAGAACACATGGCATTCCTGCTGTGTAGGCTCTGCAGTATGGAAATATCACAAAGAAAGCTGATTAAAGGGGATTGTTTGCATAATTCAATCAAAAAGTGCCTTAATTTGGAAAATCATTGTCAACTCAAAGACTGAAGCCTCTATAAGCTTCCTCATCAAAAGTTATTACAGTAAACTGTGCTTAATACCTCACACAATGTTTTACAATAAGTTTTCATTGCAAATGATAGAGTTTAATGTCTCACTGCACTCTGAAATAAAAGCACAGGAGTTAAATAAGAAGTCATGGAATCAGTTTATAGACCAAAATGTGTCTAAACTTTGGACACAAAGTAGCATCTTTGTCAGATATAACAGCTGAACACACTCGTGACATTCTTTCTACAACAGACATCAAACATTCTTCAGACAGTTCTTCACTAATCTGCTGCAGAACGTCACATAAATGTTGGCACTTGTAGGTTTGCTTTGCTTTTCACTTCATCCCAAATCAGCTGGATGGGGTTTAAGTCTGGAGACTGTGCTCCACTCCATGTTTTCAAGCTGACCATCTTGTTGTTTTTTCCTGAGGTAGTTCTGACAGAGCTTGGACTGATGTTTTGGGTCATTATCTTACTGTAGAATGAACCCCTGACATACTAAACACATACCAAACACGTTCTAAAACTTTTGACTGGTAGTATGTAAACTACATTTCAATAAATAATTAAACTACACAAAATAGTCAAACATAATATGTTTTAGCATTTTTCATACATAGCAACCGTATTTGTGGTTAATTTTGTAGCACACTTTTGATATCACTAATTAATATACAAACCGGATTCCAAAAAAGTTGGGACGCTATACAAATTGTGAATAAAAACTGAATGCAATGATGTGGAGATGGCAAATGTCAATATTTTATTCATAACAGAATATAGATGACAGATCAAAAGTTTAATCTGAGTAAATGTAACATTTTAAAGGAGAAATATGTTGATTCAAAATTTCACAGTGTCAACAAATCCCAAAAAAGTTGGGACAAGTAGCAATAAGTGGCTGGACAAAGAAAATTGAGCATATAACGAACAGCTGGAAGACCAATTAACACTAATTAGGTCAATTGACAACATGATTGGGTATAAAAATAGCTTCTCAGAGTGTAAGTGTCTCTCTGAAGCCAAGATGGTAAGAGGATCACCAATTCCACCATTGTTGCGCAGAAATACCAGAATGGTGTTACCCAGCGTAAAAATAGCGAAGACTTTTAAGTTATCATTATCAACCATGCATAACATCATCAAAAGATTCAGAGAATCTGGAACAATCGCTGTGCGTAAGGGTCAAGGCTGTAAAACTCTACTGGATGCTCGTGATCTCCGGGCCCTTAAACGTCACTGCACCTCAAACAGGAATGCCACTGTCAAGGAAATAACAGAATGGGCTCAGGAATATTTCCAGAAAGCATTGTCAGTGAACACAATCCACCGTGCCATCCGCCGTTGCCAGCTGAAACTCTACAGTGCAAAGAGGAAGCCATTTCTAAGCAAGCTCCACAAGCTCAGACGTTTGCACTGGGCCAGGGGTCTTTTAAAATGGAGTGTGGCAAAATGGGAAACTGTTCTGGTATCAGATGAGTCATGATTTGAAGTTCTTTATGGATCACTGGGACGCAATGTCATTCGGAGCAGAGAGGACAAGGATAACCAAAGTTGTTATCAACGCTCCGTTCAGAAGCCTGCATCACTGATGGTATGGGGTTGCATGAGTGCTTGTGGCATGGGCAGCTTGCATATCTGGAAAGGCACCATTAATGCAGAGAACTATGTTCAGGTTCTAGAACAACATATGCTCCCATCTAGACGTCATCTCTTTCAGGGAAGACCCTGCATTTTTCAACAAGATAATGCCAGACTACATTCTGCAGCAATCACAACATCATGGCTACGTAGGAGAAGGATCCGGGTACTGAAATGGCCAGCCTGCAGTCCAGATCTTTCACCTATAGAGAACAGAGCGACAAAGAAGGCCCAAGACGATTGAACAGTTAGAGGCCTGTATTAGACATGAATGGGAGAGCATTTCTATTTCTAAACTTGAGAAACGGGTCTCCTCTGTCCCCAGACGTCTGTTGAGTGTTGTAAGAAGAAGGGGGGATTCCACACAGTGGTAAAAATGGCCTTGTCCCAATTTTTTTGGGATTTGTTGACGACATGAAATTTTGAATCAACATATTTTTCACTTAAAGTGATACATTCTCTCAGTTTAAACTTTTGATTTGTCATCTATGTTCTATTACAAATACAAAATTGACATTTGCCATCTCCACATCATTGCATTCAGTTTTTATTCACAATTTGTTTAGTGTCCCAACTTTTTTGGAATCTGGTTTGTACAATATACCACACAGTAAATCTGCCAGTATTAAATCAACACTATTAGAGTTAAATTAACACTGGGAGTGTTACATTTTGACACCCTCAGTGTTAATTTAACTCTAATAGTATTGATTTAACACTGGCAGATTTACTGTGCACAGTTACTAAACACTTACACAGTGTTGTTAATGCAACACAGAGGTAAATATGCCCCTTAGTTTAATCCTTTGTCTTTAAATTGAAGTTAGTGGTGTAGTCGGTAATACAGCTGCCCTCCACATGGCATACTGAGGTTCAGTTCAACAATGGGGCAAAACTACCAGCAACCAACACTTTGCTGTAGTGTGATTACTCAAATGATCCTTAGTAAGAACGACTACAAAAGCAGCTTTTTGAGAAAACTCAAAAATATTAGTGCAGTGAGTTGCCTTGAAATTTTGAAAAGTTGTTTGATTTTTAAGAATTTGCATCATTTTTAAAATCATTTTATTTCTAGCCAATTTTCCCTCCTAAAGTAGTAGTAGCCAATTAACCCATCCTATCCACTAGGGGTTCTCCGCATCACTTTGCAATGTTCCTGACTCTAAAAGAGTGAAGACAAGCACAAGACTCCTGCGAATGGGCCACCACCTCTTTTCCAACTGCTGTTGATACGCCATCACTGGGGCACTTTGAGGAAAGCATAGGATCCCCAGCTTTGATGGACAAATAAGTAGACGCCTGAGCCAGTGGACATTGTAGTGTGAAAGTGATAGGGAGAGAGAGCGCCATCTACCTGCCCAAAGAGAGCACGACCAATTTTTGCTCTCTCTGGCCCCGGCAGTCGATGGCGAACAGCATTACCGGGACTCATACTCGCAATCCTCTGGTCAAAGTGTTAGCGTCTTAACCTGCTGAGCCACTCGGGGCAACCTTTGCACCTTTAAGACTTTTTGTGGACCCATGGATGGTGAAAATAGATAGATTTATCTCAAAGCTTTTCATAAAAATGATACCGTATTACCGCTTGTGTTTAATATTTCAGTACCTCAAAAAACGAACATTCTTGCCATTAGAGCTCAGCGCTGTGTTGCTGCCATAAACATCAGTGAAAATTCTCCCCTGGAGTGTAACAACAGTACCTAAACATTTGACACAGGAGAATTAAATTGTGAATGCTACTGGCTAAAGTAGCTGAATCAGTGTAACAGCCATTACATGATTACACACAAATGAGCCAAAACATTATGACCACTCTTAGATGAAGCAATAATGGACTTATCCACATTAACTTTGGAGTGGACAATTTCCAAGATGATGTGTAGGAATGCTTGCATCTGATTGGCTGAAAGGGAGGCATCAAAAAACAAAAAGGTTTTTTTCATCTTCCAGAGCAAAAGGCATAGGTAGTAAACTAGTCAATAGCCACATTGATTTAAAATGAAAATCTACTATGTAACATCAGCAAAGTCACCTCAACCTATGCTAGTTAACTACATTAGCTAGCAATAACTAGCAAGTCAATTCTGGCTTCTGTCATCTATTGGCTAGCAGTCAGGTAGCTACCCATTTTATACCATAAAATGGGTATAGCAAAGCTTGTGAGTTGTTCCTAGTCAACAGTAGTATACAGTACCAGTCAAAAGTTTGGACACACCTTCTCATTCAATGTTTTTATTTTTCAATTTCTTTCTTACATTGTAAATGAACACTGAAGTCATCCAGACTATGAAGGAACACATAAGAAATCATGTAGTAAACTTAAAAGTGTTAAACAAACCAAAACATAAAGCTGACTGAAAAAATACCAAGGAAGCTGGCATCTAAACAAAAGGTGCCTACTTTGAAGAATGTAAAATATAAACATATTCTGGTTTGTTTAACACTTGTTTGTTTATTAAATAAAAGTGTGTCCAAACTTTTGACTGGCACTATATACCTCTCAACGGTGCCTTTCAAATTCCACAGATCTCAATCAGATCAGCATCACCTGCACACTGTAAAAAAAAGTTGAGAAAACTCAAAATTTCAAGTCGACTTATTACACTCAATTTTTCGAGTTTTGATCCCAACTCAAACTTTTAAGTTTTAAAGGAATTCACCAACTCATTATTTTTTGTTCAGATAACTTTTCTTTCACAGGTATATAAACTTCAAATTTTAAGTTTTACATACAAAGAGTTTCTAATTTTAAAAAAGTTGAGCAAACGTACTATATCAAGACAAGTTAGAAGAATATTTGAAAATGTGAAAGCTGCAGTAACTGAACAAGAAATAGAAGTTAGCTAAACTTTTTAAAATTTTTAACTCTTAGTGCGTAAAACTCAATGGGAAAGATACCTTAACTGAACAAGATATAGTAAGTTGGCTCAAATTTTTTTTAAAATTAGAAACTCTTCATAAGTAAAACTTAAAATTTGAAGTTTATATACCTGTGGAAAAAAACAAAACAAAAACAATTGAGTGTAATAAGTTGACTTGAAATTTTGAGTTTTCTCAACTTTTTTTTTTACAGTGTGGGAATGTACAGAGCTTAAAGATACTACAGGTAAGCAGCATATTGGACATGATGTTTTGGCTCATCAA
>BRDA01009723.1:0-18150 GCA_036984385.1 Crenuchus spilurus
CTGTTTCACTCTCTCACTCTCTTTCTCTCTCTCTCTTTCTCTCTCTCTCTCTCTTTTTCTCTCTTTCTCTCTTTCACACTCTCTCTCTCTCTATCTCTCTCTTTTCTCTTTCACTCTCTCTCTTTCACTCTTTCACTCTTTCTTTTTCTCTCTCTTTCTCTCTTTCACTCTCTCTCTCTCTATCTTTCTCTTTTCTCTTTCACTCTCTCTTTCTCTCTTTCACTCTCTCTCTCTTTCTCTTTTTCTCTCTCTCACTCTCTCTCTCTCTCTCACTCACTGTTTCACTCTCTCTCACTCTTTCTCTCTCTTTCTCTTTTTCTCTCTCACTTTCTCTCTCTCTCACTCACTGTTTCACTCTCTCACTCTCTCTCTCTTTCTCTCTCTCTCTTTTTCTCTCTCTTTCTCTCTTTCACTCTCTCTCTCTATCTCTTCTCTTTCACTCTCTCTCTTTCTCTCTTTCACTCTTTCACTCTTTTTTCTCTCTCTCTCTTTCTCTTTTTCTCTCTCTCTCCCACTCTCTCTCTCTCACTCACTGTTTCACTCTCTCTTACTCTCTTTCTCTCTCTCTTTCTCTTTCTTTCACTCTTTCTTTTTCTCTCTCTTTCTCTCTCTTTCTCTTTCTCTCTCTCTCTGTGTGGCTCTCTCACTCACTGTTTCACTCTCTCTCTCACTCTTTCTCTCTCACTCTTTCTCTCTCTCTCTTTCACACTCTCTTTCACTCTCTCTGTCTCCATGCAAAAGTTTATTATTTAAAAACAATATCATTTCAGAACTTTTTCCGTCTTTAATGTGACCCATAATTTGTACAGTTCCATTAAAAACAGACCATAGGGGGGGGGGATAATTTATATATAAACTAAAATAATGTTTTTGCATAAATATGGACACCCTCTAGTGGAGCATTATGAACAGTTCCAAATATCAGAAAATTTTGGCACAAAACTTTTAGGCTTCTGCTATAAATTTAAAAATGAGGACGACTTTCACCTTTCAGCACACTGACCCAAAGCAGACCTCCACATCTCCAAAACAATGGCTTCACAAGAAGATAATTAACATTTTGGAGCCAGAACTCAGACCTGAACCCCACTGAAAATCTGAGTTTTGACCTGAAGAGGGATGAACACAGGAGAAAGAGGAGGCAGAGCGGGCAAAGTGTGCCAAGGCAAGATGTGCCATGCTGATAGACTCTGAATTCGGTCATAAATTTAAAGGCACTTCAAGAAAGTGTTAGTTTAAGGGTGTTCATACTTATGCAACCACATTACTTTAGCTCTTTATTTGTATGTTTCCAGCCCAGAAGCTTATTTTTAACTGTGGTTATACAGATTATGGGTCACATTAGAGCTGGAAAAAGTTCTGAAATTATTCATCTTGGTCTGATTTTTTTTTAAATCACAAAAACCTGGCATTTTAACAGGGGTGCCCAAACTTTTGCCTGCCACTGTAATGGTACCTAATCATGATGTAATCGTACACCTGGAGTGATGGCCTGTATTAAAGGTGTGTTGTGTTTGAAGGCCCGTCAGCGTGAGAAGATGAACGAGGAGCACAACAAGCGTCTCTCTGAAACGGTGGACAAACTGCTGTCGGAGTCCAACGAGAGGCTCCAGCTCCACCTGAAGGAGAGAATGGCAGCCCTGGAGGACAAGGTACTGCTGGAGCTTCTGGCACAACACTCACCATCTCTGTCTGTTATATTAGTGATCAAACAACCTGTTATTTTAACTAGAGACTGACTAATCAAAGTCACCTGAACACTAACCGTGAACTATAAAAGTGAATGAGAACTACAGACAGCAGCAGGGCTGTTAAAAGACTGATTTTAGGGTCCCCGAGTGGCTCAGCAGCCTAAGACGCTGACACTATGACTAAAGGATCGCGAGTCTGAATCCCGGTCATGCTGTTTGCCATCAACAGCCGGGGCCCAAGAGAGCAAAAATTGGCAGTGCTCTCTCTGGGCGAGTAGGTGGCGCTCTCTCTCCCTATCACTCTCACTTTGCAATGTCTGCTGGCTCCATTCAGAGCTGGGAATCCTGCACTTTCCTCCAAGCATGTTGGCTCCCCAGTGACGGTGTATCAGTGGTAGTTAGAAAAGAGGCGGTGGCTGCATCACGCGCAACGGAGGAGGCTTGTTCTGGTCTTCACCCTCCTAGAGTCAGGGACAGTGCAAAGTGATGGGGAGAGTCCTAACGGATGGGATGGGCTAATTAGCTACTACTACATTGGGAAGGGGAGAAAAATGTGCCAAAAAAAAAAAAAACTGATCTTAAATCAGCACCTCCTGCTCCAAGATGGCCGAAGCAGCATTCAGCTACACAAGTTTTTTTTGTTTACAGCTCACAGTAAGTCATACTGTATCTTAAACCACACCCACTAGTCTGTGACACCTTCTTTAACATCTGGATGAGCTTTGAGTGGGTTCAAAGACGTTTTGGTGACTTTCTTTCAGAAACAGCTGGTTATTTTGGGAGACCATTGAGTTCTAGTGTTGGTTAGCAAGCTCACAGCTCTAGTTCTAAATGAAAGTAGGCAAATGTGGACTCCAAACATGTCTCGGCTGAGCCAAGCGAAGAAATGTGTAAATACAAAATCTAGGTCAGCCGTTCTTTGAAGTGTGGCACAATTAAATTTCACAAGCAGAGGTAACCACATTTGTGCATTCATTGTCCGTGTGATCAGACATTAGATTAGATTAGTTGAGCTGTGTGTTGGATTCTGGGCTTGTTTTTCTCCTCTAGAGTTTATTGTTGTTGATAATGGAGACTAAAATGTTCGTGCTTGCATAATCAGCCATTTTGATTTGGTCTGAGGTCTTGTGGCATCTGTAACAAAACACAAAACCACAGTTGTTGGCTTACAGCATGAGAAGTGGCATACTAAAAGTCATTTTAACCACTTCATGATTGCTTTAAAGATATCTTAAACTGTGCATGTAGCTTAAGGGAGCTTAAAACCTGTGTTTAATGGATTCTCATTTTACATTTTGTTTTAATTATGTGTAGAGGTGGGTAATCCAGGTCCAGAAAGTAAAAATCCACCCCGGGATTTCGTTTCAACTGCCTTGTTGGTTCTGCTGCAGCAATGCTTCAGAAGAGCCACACATGCAGTTGCAGCAAAATCCTGGGGATGGATTTTTACTTTCTGGACCTGGATTACCCACCTCCAAATGTGCAAACTTCCCAGACAAAAAAAAATCACCTTGTGTGTTTAAGGTGGTAGTGACTTCAGGTTCCTGCAGATGGCGCTGCACAAGGATGTTCAGCCTCTAGACACCTGTGGGGGGTGTGATGGGATTCATAGATTGAGAAGAGGTGGTACAATTAAGTGAATATCTCATCTGATGTGTGGAAAATGGGCCACAAAGCACATTGTATTCAGGGTTCAAGAAAAAAAGTGGACATTCGGATCTTCTTGGCACAAACTAACTAAAAATAGGCCTCAATTTTAGACAATAAGTCATTTTAATGGCAAATGCAAAAATTTGTCTGGAAAATTGCAGTTGGGTATTTTCCACAAATCTTCCAGCCCATGTTCCGACATAAACTCGGATCGGTACTTTGACATCACCTACGCCAAATTTAGCCACGCCCAGCTCAGATAAACTAAAATTAAAAAAATCCCTCAAAACAACAGACCAACATCACTGCCAGTTTATTCATAGACAGAATCCAAAGATAATAGCTCGTGAAAATGAGCAGAGCTTTAAAACTCTTCCAGCATTCTGTTTCTCATGGTTTCTCCTGATTTCTCCCTCTTCAGAATGCCCTGATCCGCGAGCTGGAGCACACCAAGAAGCTGATCGAGGACGCTCACCATGACAAAGTGAGTGTATCTGCTGTTAGGTTTGCTGTGTTTCAGGAGCTCTTTGCTCTTCAGACCTTCATGTGCGTTATGTTTTTAGGAGCAGCTCCTCATCCAGATAGAGACGATGAGGTCGGAGAGTGAGCAGGACCGCAGCAGGAGTAACTCCATTTTGCATCAGGGGTGAGCTCTCAGTTCAGTATGAACTCCTTCTAGTCTGGACATTAAACCTGAATCTAGCACAGTCTGGTCTGTGCACTAAACGTTCTGATACCTACAGTTTTCATTTTTGATTGCCATCATCTATTGAGCCAGTCCTCTTTACAGTTTTAAGGGATCCATATTCCTTCATTGTGGTTGTATTTTTATGTTTCTGGGTGTGTTTAATACATTTGAGGAGTTTTATGTATCAATCCGAGTCAGAAAGTGTCTTTAGAATGAACGTGTTCATTTATGACTGCCGTGCAACAAAAATGGCCGCCCCACTGGTGATTAGCATGAAAGAAGAGCAGCGTGCAGTGATTTTTATTTATTTATTTTTTGTTGATATTTATCAGAGATTATTTACAGTGTTTTATTGTAAAGAAGTGTGTACGACTGGAGAGAGAGGAAGGAAGGTCGCAGAAGCGTTAGCCTTAAAGACTATCTAGGTCCATGATTAATGAGAACCATGTGCAAGCACATGGACAGACAAGTGATGGTGGATTATGTTTCAGCTCTGTGTGTAATTTTTATCATTGGTGCACTTTAACTGTGATAGACAGAAGCTAAAAAAAATACAGAAAATTACATTGAATGTTTTTTTAAAATAATTAGCATTTTATTGCATTGCAAGTATTTGATCAACCAGGTCACAGACCTGTTTGTTTTTCTTTAAGAAGCCTCCTATTCTGCACTCATTACCTGTAATAATCGCACCTGTGCATATATTTTCCCTTCCTCTGATTGGCAGGCGGTCTCATATGGGCAGCACTCCAGACTTTAGGTACCCAGTGTCTGCGTCCTCTATGATGGACAGTCATTCTGACCATTACAGCAGTGCCCTGGTGCTCAGACGGCCACAGAAAGGCCGAGCAGCTGCTTTGCGGGATGAACCCTCCAAGGTGAGCAGACCTTTTATGCTAAAGAGGTCCAGTGTACCACTATAGCTGAATTGACATGTAAAAGCTCCGCCCACAATTGCAGACTTGCTTAGCTACTGTTGCTAGGTCGGACAAGCTTTAGAGAAAAACCTGTAAAATTTGTGTTTAAGCTTAATGAGTGTTTCGTTTTTGAGTACATTGTTGTTTTATGTGATTATTTGGTCCATTTTCATGTCTTTTTATTTCATAGTTCCATGTTTTTGGTTAAGTTTTATTCACTCAGTATATTCTGTGTTATATAATCATTTTTCTCTAAAGCTTGTCCAACTTAGCAACAATAGATATGAAAGAACACATTAGTGGGCGGAGCCAGGTTCATTGTTGGTGGGAACATTATCCTAACGATTAATTTAGTAGATTATTTTTTTTATTTGCAGTTCTGTCGTTGATTTGAAGATAATTTGAAGTTTGAATTGAAAGCACTGTCAGATTTCACCCAAATGTTCTCTTTTCTTTTACTTTCTCTCTCTCTGCCTCCTCTCTGGACTTCAGAGGCATGTAAGTGGAGCGATGTGCTGATGCTGGCTCAGCCATGTCTAACCTTGTTGTTTATAATGTGACTTTATGTAATGTTATTTGTTCATTGATTAGAGAAGGTCACAGTCAGGTGAAGCAAATCACATGAAATACAGTATACATAAAAGCAGAACAGTGGCAGGAGTGAATCTTTACTCAACCATTAGTGAATCTATGCTGAATCGCTAGTGAATCTCTACTGAATTAAGTAATTCTTAACTGAATCTCCACCGAGTCTTTGGCGAATCGCCGCCGAGTCTTTGGCCAATCGCCGCCGAGTCTTTGGCGAATCGCCGCCGAGTCTTTGGCGAATCGCCGCCGAGTCTTTGGCCGAACGGCCGCCGAGTCTTTGGCCGAACGGCCGCCGAGTCTTTGGCCGAACGGCCGCCGAGTCTTTGGCCGAACGGCCGCCGAGTCTTTTGGCGAACGGCCGCCGAGTCTTTGGCCGAACGGCCGCCGAGTCTTTTGGCGAACGGCCGCCGAGTCTTTTGGCGAACGGCCGCCGAGTCTTTTGGCGAACGGCCGCCGAGTCTTTGGCGAACGGCCGCCGAGTCTTTGGTAAATCTTTGTGCCACGTTCACAGTACACAACTTTTTGAGATGTCGGTTGTTGTGCCGTTCACACTACATGACTGATTGGCAACATGGGGTCACGAAATATAAAATATTTCTTCTTGGGAAATCGCAGACTACCCTAGCTGATCTCCAAAAACACGTTTTGTCACGAGAGCAGAGCTTAGCACATTTGAGAACTAGTGATGCCATGCAGGAGATACGCTTGATCCAAAATCAAGAAACGAGAGATGCAAGTCATTACTGTGCTGATTTGCAGCGACAAAAGAAATAAGAAAAAGGAAAAAAAAACATGGATGAATAAAATTGATAAAGGCACACGGCCAGCAGGGATTGCCTGTTCTGCAGAGAGAGTTGGACAGTAGGGTTTGAGTCATTTTGTGCCTGTTGCTGGCCGGCAGTATATTACATACATACTGCCGTTATTTAATCTGTCCTTTACATTGATCTTAGATATAGTGAATCTCATTATTTGTCCAGTGCAGTCACAATAACAATAACAGAGATACGTCAGCAGACACGTTGTTCTCTCTCTGTGATCCCATCCGTTGTAGGTAGTTCAGTCAGTTGTATCTGGAGTCATTTTGCTCACATTGTTTATCTGTAAAAATAGTAAATGGTTGAAAACAATAGCAGTAGTCTTCAAAGTGTGATTTTGTTTGTTCTTTGGTCCATTGCATGATTTAGCATCTTAGCCTTATGCTAACTAATGGGCTATAAACTTCCATTACTTGTTAGCTACCTTAGCTTTGTGGCTCCAGTGTAAAACTATAAAATCAGTCTATAGGAGGCCAAGTATGACTTGACTGATGGACGTCTGGGTGAAGTTTGGGTTTTCTTGCTGATCTCTGGCTTTATTGAGCTCAGACTGGTTCTGTACCTGAAGGTTCTCCACTGACTCTGTCTGTAGGTACAAACTCTGAATGAACAGGAGTGGGAGCGAGTCCAGCAGGCTAACGTTCTAGCTAAAGTTGCCTACGCCTTCGAGAGTGACGTGGACATGTCTGACATGGAGGACGATCGAGAGACCATCTTCAGCTCAGTGGACCTGTTGTCCCCTGCTGGACAGGCTGATGCTCAAACTCTTGCTTTGATGCTGCAGGAACAGCTGGATGCTATTAACAACGAGATCAGGTACCAAATCAGCAAAATGTCTCATTTAAAAGCTTAATGTAGCTTTAGATGCTTAATAGAGCACAGACACATCTGTATGTGTTTGCAGTGTAATCTGTTCTTTTTTAATGTAGTCTCTGTAAACATTCAGTCGTCATCAAAATATGGTGTTAAATTGCTGCAGCTTGTCTGATTTGAGAGTTATGCTCGTCATTCGTGGTGCAATTCTAGAGTGTACCAAATTCACAGGAACCTTTCTGTATTTTGATAGATTTAGTATCTCAAATATCACAATATTCAAGGCTTTTATAAGAGCAGTTGTGTAATAAAAGCTCCCCAGTCCATGATCTAGAGTTACTCGTTCAGTTCAATGGAGTCATTTTCTGTGGGTGAAGATCAGGATGTCAGAAAGTCTAGTAGCTACAACGTAGCATCATGTTTCAGTGAGACACGGCTCACTCAATCCTGGAAAATAGTGCATTAGTTTAGGTTTGGAGTCAAACGTTTTTCTCTTGAGTGCCTCACACCTCGCTTGAGTCCAAAATGTCAACATCTACATGCTATAATTAAGGTATAGACTACAGAAATTTTGGAATTTTCACAAAATTGTGGAGCGTATGGTCTACTATTTTCAAGTTTTGTGTTTTCACAGCTGTGACTTTTGTATGGGTCTGGCTAAAGGAGGAGATTTGACCCAACAGTGTAGTTTATCATTAGAGAATTAGCACTTTTGTAGCATGTAAAGTAAAAATAAAAATTAGGTTTCGAGCAAAATGTAGTGAATTTTAATGCTATATATAAATTAATCTAATTTATAGATAGATTTATCTAGGAGGGGCATTGTGCACATTAATACCATCACTGTCCTGCTACTTATTTTTTGTTTTGATAATGAAATGGCCACAGAGTCTTTGCTTATTGAACAGGAGAGGTTAACTCTGGTGAACTACTTGAAAACGCTCTCGTTACTACTACGTTTTTTTTTGACGTAGCGAAGCAGTTGATGCTAGCTGTGATAATTGCTGATGCATTAATTCACTTTGGCATTCACACTACAAATATAAATTGGGTGTGTGTCTCTGATCACTTCTGAATGTGGTTTGAGTTTTTGGATTAGGGTTGTCGCAATGCCAGAATTTTGGTTTCAATAATATACTGTGAAATAAAATCACATCACTGTCCTTAGTGTTTTTTGATAGAACATGGACACATTTCTACATTTTTACGTCTTAAGATTTATTTATTTTTGTTCTAATCTTTTTAATCCATACACAGCTTTTCAATTGTCAACAAAATACAGCAAAATATTCAGCCAAAAGAGTTTAGAATGCATTGAAAGTACTGGAAGTGAGGATGAGTATGGAATTTATGGCCTAATTCTAATATTTTCAATAATTTAATAATTTTTAATTTTATTATTTCATGCAACTCTATTCAAATTACAGTCTGCCGTTATAAGATCTGTGCCTTGAATCTAATTGATTGCAGAAGTAGTGAGTCTTGTGTTTCTGTCCCTGTTCAGGATGATCCAGGAGGAGAAGGAGAACACGGCTCTGAGAGCCGAGGAGATCGAGTCCAGAGTGGGAAGTGGAGAAAGTCTGGGAGGCCGGTTACACTCTTTAGGCTCCATCCCACAGTCTTTCCACGGGTCCTCTCACTCTGGATCATCTCCGCCTGGCTCCGGTCACTCCACCCCCCGCAGAGCCCCACGCAGCCCCAACAGAGAGGTGGACCGAATGGGGGTCATGACCCTGGTGAGACAGTCACTCCTTTTAGTTTCTCTGTTAGAGTTCTCTGAGTATGTGGGTGTGGCTCATCTCTGTACAGTCTCGGCACACTGTATTTAAGCTCATCACTGTGTATCTATCTTTAGCTCTTGCCACTATAAGAATGCTGATCTGCGACATCAATGCTGATCCCAGATCAGTTTACTTTTATTATTATTCACAGTTGAATGCTTCTATTGAAATATTTTGCAGCCTATAAAATGATCTGTTTATTCACATTAATTATGCATGAACACAAATGCAAAAATTTAGTGCTCCCTGGTTAAGTGATCCATCTTCTATAGAGATTGTCTACACATTATAATAGACACTCTCTGTTTACTAAATTAATACATTTATTAATCAAATGTATAAAAAAATAATAATAATAAATAAAAAATAAGACATTCATAAGTAAAAATTTGGCCATACAAAAGTTATGACATCATAGATATTATACTCTTAACCTGTTAAATTCAGAAAATAAATAGAAACGGCAGAGAATGTTTTTATTTGTTCTTGAGGTGAACTTACATCCAACTTTCTTTCATTTGGAAAATTAAATATAAATCTGCAGTTTGAACAGCTGAACTTTATTGAAAATTCAGTTTGAATGAAGTTCTATTGAAAATACTTAATAAATGTGACTGTCGTGTATAAATAATAATGGAATAATATTGGAATAATATAAATAATAATGCATATTATGTATCGTATAAACCATTTGACCCCCATTGATGACCCAGCCCTGTTGTAGTCACTCTTTTTGTTTTGCCACACTAACCCAAGTCTTGTTCTGTGTTTATGTATTTAGATTTTGTGGTTCTAGATTGTATGTTGTAATAGCCTAATGTGTCTGTGTCGCAGCAATACTGCTATGATCCGTATATGATCCAGCACTCCCTCTCTCAGACTGTAGCTTACCAGCATTACCCCACTATGTTTAACTGCCCTCCGTTCATAGTGCAGGTACCACCCTGGCCTCTCGCGGTCCTTCTCTCACTTTGAGGCTGAGCTACCACACCAGAGCTTTAGAACCGCAGCTTTAACACGGCAGCGAAGAAGCAGAAGCTGAAGTGAAAGCTGCCGGTCTGTCCTTGTGCTTTGCACACTGTTTAGCCACCATGCTAATAGCATTATAGGATTGATGTACTCAGTCATATCTGTGCATTTTTCCAGTTTGTACTTAATCATCCAAGACATGTTAGGAACCTAAATACCCTGGAACTTATTGTACAAACCACACAAAGCTCATCTGAATGTTAATGAAAGTGTCACAGATTAGTGAATGTGGTTTAGGACTCTGTGTTACTTACTCTGAACTATAAAAATAATAAAAACTTGTGTAGCTGGATGCTGCATCGGCCATCTTGGAGCAGGGCGTGCTGTAAGTCATACTGTTTTGTAAACCACATCCACTAGTCTGTAACATCTAAATGAGCTTTGAGTGACATTTTGGTTAGAGAAATGATGATGCTATCTGACTATTGGTTTCTAGGGTTTGCTAGTTCTAAAATGAAGTCAAATTTGGACTCCAAACATGTCTTGAATAGATCTGAAGTGGAGAAATATGTAAATATGATATTACCTTACTGAACTTATTGCAACAGTATCACCGAAAATGACCATCGATACACCACTGTTATTTCCATTCTGGTGTACTTGGTGCAGATAAAATAGCTCCCCCACAAATGTGTTCTATGAGGAGGGAACGTGCAGCACATCACCATCTGCTGGTCATGTTTAAAATGTGGTCTATGTTTCTGCAGAAGAGCATTTTTAATAGCTGTTAATCATTTAAACCTGAAACTTTGTTGAGAAACTAAGTTAAATAAATAAAAAAAAACAAAAGATAAATTTAGTTACACTTTTTGGTGCTATTTAGTCTTTATATCAGTTCTACATCAAAAAATTTAATATTGTGAAGAAGTTAATTATTATAGTTATTTATTTATTAGTTATTTATCATTTAATTTTAAAAATTGTCGTAAATTGTATATTCATTACATATGAAGTGATATATTTCAAACCTTTTTGTTTTAATGTCAGTTAATGTTAGTTTAAAATTAGAATTTCATTTCAAGGAGAAAAGAAACATTTAGATTTTGGATAAATTACTATTAAAGCAGTATCAACATTAAAACAAAAAAAAAGATTAGAAATATCATTGTGTAACAAATGTAAAATATGACTACCTTTTTAAATTAAATTATGAACGCAAATGAACTTTTTTCACAATATTTTCATTAAAATCAGTTAAATAATGCAAATGTTTGTTAGCTCTATTTAGTCTTTATATGCAGTTCTACATCAAAAAATAGAATATTGTGAAGCAGTTCATTATTATTTATAATTTATTTTAAAAATTGTCGTAAATTGTATATTCATTACATGTGAAGTGATATATTTCAAACCTTTTTGTTTTAATGTCAGTTTGACTCATTAAAATTAGAATTTCATTTCAAGGAGAAAAGAAACATTTAGATTTTGGATAAATTACTATTAAAGCACTATCAACATTAAAACAAAAAAAAGATTAGAAATATCATTGTGTAACAAATGTAAAATATGACTACCTTTTTAAATTAAATTATGAACACAAATGAACCTTTTTCACAATATTCTCATTAAAATCACTTACATCATGCAAATGTTTGTTAGCTATAACATATATAAGAATTATTTTACAAATTAACAAAACATCAAATCAGATTAAAAAAATTACTATATACACAAGAACATAAATATGTCAAATGGGTTGAAAATGTCAACAAATTTTTTTGTAAAAATGGGGATCAAATTAAGCTGATATACAACTACTTACAACAAAAAGCAGCTGTGAGGCCTTTGCTGTCCACTTGAGGGCTGTTTTGGCTACTTATGCATTGTGTGGTTTCCCCTCAGTGCATCTCGCCCCTCCTGCCTCACTACTTTACAGTGTAAATTTGACTTTATATCAAATTTAAATTAGCGTATCAACATCAAACTAAAATTTCGTAAAGTTTAGAGACACAATTTTGGATGGAAGTTGACGATAATAATCAAAGTGACTTTTTATTCTGCAACATCTTGATTTTCCCACTAAACGACTCTAAATAGAGATACTTATTCAAGCACATTTGTGGGTGGAGCATGTTTTGGGGTGGTTTGTTTTGCTGTACTAAGTGCAGCCATGTCTCTTCCTGCCCTGCGTGGTATTTAGAGGGGATTAAATAGGAAATAAGCAATTAGGGCTCATGAGAACTTTTTCTCTGGAGGCGTCAGCCAAGATCAAGTCGAGATCAGGAGGAGAATACAGACTGGCAGCTTCACACACATCTTATAGTTGAAATGTTTTGGGTCTGCTCATTCAGACTGAAGAGAATGAGGTCCAGCCTCAGAGTGAGAGGAGCTCCAGGGAGAAGTTCTCACCTCCTGCCTCTGTTTGGAGTGTTTTTAGCCTTTTCTTAAAGCTCTGGCTTCCCTGTCCAGCATGCCTCACTAACCTGATCCCTTTCTCTCGTGTGTGTGTTTGTGTGTGTTGTAAATCACCTTAAAGTAACATTTTAAAGGAATACTGCAGATTTTTGTTCAGTCTCCTGTAAACAGTGTCTGCAGCATTCGCTCCATTAGCACAGACACTTTATTCTGAAATGTAAAGGTTTAGAGATCCTGAAGGTCTAGAGAAACTCATTGACTGGATAGAGCTTTAATATACTTAATAAATAAAATGTCTTTATAATATACTTAAATTTATTCATATACTTAATAAATATACTTTTATAGGTTTGTTCTGGGGGTGTCACACTTATATAATGTTTGTTTTGGGGGTGTTGCCCTGACATAATTGTTGTTATGGGGGTGTCACTTTTATAAAATGTTCTTGGGATGTTGCCATGGTACAATGTTGTTTTGGGGATGTTGCCATGGTACAGTGTTCTTCTCAGTATGTCGCCGTGGTACAATGTTGTTCTAGGGATGTCACCATGGTAGTGTTGTTCTCAGGATGTCGCCATGGTACAGTGTTCTCAGGGTGTTGTGGTACAATGTTGTTCTAGGGATGTCAACATGGTAGTGTTGTTCTTAGGATGTCGCCATGGTACAGTGTTCTCAGGGTGATGTTGTGGTACATTGTTGTTCTGGGGATGTCACCATAGTACAGTGTTGTTCTGGGGATGTCGCCATGGTACAGTGTTCTCAGGGTGATGTTGTGGTATAGTGTTGTTCTGGGGATGTCACCGTGGTACAGTGTGGTTCTGGGGGTGTCACCATAGTAAAATATCATTCTGTATGTGTTGCTAATGCTAATAATGAGCCAGCACACATTATTTTTTGTGGAAAAACTAGTTCCAGCTCCATTTAAAAAACACATTTATGTGAAAAAAAATGTCAAATTGTTCTACCAAAATAAGTTTTAGTAATAAAATTCAGGTACTGTCTCTGACCTTCTTTTAGGAGAGAGTTTAGAATCAGCACATTCTCTGTTTTACATTCTGGGAAACATGTTGTCTGTGATAATGGACTGTATGTCAGTCAAGGTTATAAAAGTATTCCTTTAAATCAGTATGTGTTTCCTCTTGTCAGTGTGCAACACTCAGTGTTTTCCTGCGTTCTCCTGGGTTCTGTGGTTCTGTCATTTGCTGTGCCACTAACTCTTGCTCTTTTTTTCTCTCCCTCATTTGCCTTTCATGCTTCCAACAGCCTAGCGATTTGCGGAAGCATCGTAGGAAGGTAATCTGGAGGATCTCTGCTGGCTTCTTCTTATTAACAGAATATTTACAGAAATATCTCTGTTAAACTGTAACTCTGTGGCTTTACTCCGCCCACTTATTAACATAAATATGAGCTTTTCAGCACAGCTAACTTTTCAGAATGCTTTTATGTTTTTGTTTATGTATTAAACAGATTAAAGGCTCAGGAGATTTACAGAATGAGTAGAATCGAGAGTCTTTTGTACATTTTAGTGCAGTTTCTGTATTTTTATTAATTAATTATATTGATTGATATCTGGAGTTTATATAAATCACGCATGAGATAAATGATTTGAGACTTTATCACACTACTGTGTATACATTTTATAATATATTTCAGCATATTATTGATAAATTATTGATTTGAAATTACAGAAATTTGATATTTTAAAGAATCTGGATTATTAGCCTAATTATCAGTGCTGTTGTGTTAAAGCCTAAAAAGATAAACTCATTATTATATGTAATATTAATCTAATATTATTATATAGAGCTGTACACTCTGTCTGAGTCTCAGTGTCTGAGTTTAAATCTGTTTTAAGTTGTTTTTACTAAACATTTTATAGTTTAATTTTGAAGTTTGTGAGTCTGCTGTTCTTGGCTGGTCTGTAGTGAGATTTACTTTTATCTGTGTTACTTTAGCATGTTGAACATGTGGTTCTGGTCTTATATCTGCAGCTGTAAGTGTGCAGACACCAGCTGTAGCTTTAATAGAGCCAGTATTTTATTAAGAAAATGTAAAATATTTTTTACAGCGATGAATTACAGAGCTACTGTACTGTATGTTCCCCATTTTATAGAATCGTTATTTATACTGTAAAAGCCTGTTCAGCTTACAGCACATTAGCTCCATTCATTAAGCTGACAGCGTACAGCATTTTGGCCCCGCCCAATCAGCCGACAGCATTTTGGCCCCGCCCAATCAGCCGACAGCATTTTGGCCCCGCCCAAGCAGCCGACAGCATTTTGGCTAATTTACCTACATTAGTCAGTAACAAAAGGTTGGGAAATTATGTAAATAAGAATTATCAATATTTTTACGGCACAGAGGAGGTGTACGTGGAAGGTAATCAGGGTAGTAAATTGTGCCTTTAATCTAGAGTCAGCTGATGATGTTTGATTTGTGTTCAGCCTGTGCAAGACGACAAAGCCACAATCAAATGCGAGACGTCCCCGCCGTCGACCCCTCGCTCTATGAGGCTCAGTAAAGGACACGCCGCCAGTCACGAGGACATCAGAGACATTAGGAGGTAACTTAAATTTAAGGCATTCAGAATTATTTATCTCGTCATTAGCTGTTTGAGGTTCTGGGGTAGAAACAGGGCCCACCAGACTAAGTAAACTCATTGGCCACTTCATTAGGTACACATATCTTGTATCAGGCGGTAGTCCATCTCTGTATATTTTGTTCACTCTGGTTTTCAGTGGTCACCAGAGGTGTTATTTGGGTGGTGGATCATTCTCAGTGAAACTGTGGTAGTGTGTTAGAGTGAATCAGACACAGCAGAGTTGATGTTTTTAAACACCTCAGTGTCACTGCTGGAGTGAAAATATTCAGGTCAGTGTCAGGAAAACAAAAACTGTGCTGAGCTTCTGTCTCTGACTTTACATCTACAAGGTGGACCAACAAGGTAGGTGTGTCTAATAGAGGACAGTGAGTGGACAGTAAGAGTGGCTTTAACACACCACCACCACATCAGTGTCACTGAGAATGCTCCACTGGCTCTGTGGGGGTCCTGAGCATTGAATAACAATGAACAAAGTAGAAACAGATTGTAGAAATACAAAGTGCACCTGTTTGGTCAGTAGAGCTAAATGGACAGTGTAGGTATGTGTACTTAAAGAAATGGCCAGAGTGTACGTTATGGTACATCTGTCAGGTTTCACAATGTCTGTGTGTGTTTCTGCAGTATTGCTGGACTGCAGGACGGTCAGGGCAGTAACCCCAGCAGCAGTAACAGCAGTCAGGATTCCCTCAATAAAGCCGCGAAGAAGAAAAGCATCAAGTCTTCCATCGGCCGCCTTTTCGGAAAGAAAGAGAAGGGCCGGCCGAGCGCTTCGGGCAAAGACTCGTCCAGCCAAGGTGCAGAACACTCTCCATCAGCTTTTAATCCACTTTACACTTTAATTAATTCAATTAATGCCCCAACGTTTGATTGAGTAAATGTAGGATTAACTGAAGTAAACTCGGCTTTGTCTGATTCTCTGATCTGCTTCAGATGAATAGATCTGGAGCTAAAAATAGACTTACTAAAAGAGCTTTTAACAATAAAACTGACTATTAGAACCTGATCATCAGACCAAGAAGATAGTGATCAACAAGTATTATCCTTCTGTGTTAATAAATAAATACTAATTTGCATATCCTTCTGTAATTAATACACACAGTCATTAGAATATTATGACCAATTAACTAATAGTGGGAAGAACCATCCTTGGCTCGGAGTGTTCGCTTTCCTGACACTTTCCTGTTCATTATAGAGGTTAAATAGTCCACTGTGGTGTGCCAATATGCATTGTACCACTCTCCGGAGTGTCCTTTGGCATCAGTGGGGGCATCATAGGGCACCACCATTATGCCATTAGGAGACACTCAGTGTCTCAAAGTCCATTCTCAGTACACCTCCAATACAGCAGCACTACAAAGATAGCGGTGTCTGAGATACTACCACCACCATGCTTAACCTCGTACCCTATTATGATGCCATTCTTTGCTCAAGATGATCTGCTACAACTGACTGGCTCGCTTATTCATACATGCCGAAACTGTCATGTGACATCTCGGACCAAATTCGTTCCAAACCAGGGGTGGTCGTAATGTTCTGATATGACTGTGTAAAGTATCACAAGTAAGAGTAAGATGTCAGTACTTGATTAATTTTAATTGATTTAACTGATCAAGTTTTGAACTTGATGATATTCCTACAGCAGGCACTCCAGAGGGAGACAGTTCCCAGGACCCGATGGTGCTCAGCAAGCTGGGAGGACCAGGTGAGAAGAACCGGAAGCTGCAGAAGAAGTAAGTTCCCACCTGTCTCTCACTTTATTCTCTACAGACATTATATTTACGTCCTGAGAGATCAGATCTATTTTCTGTGGCACATTTTATATACAGCTTCATATAGAAGATCACAGCTTAGATAAACAAATAAGACGGTTGGTGCTTAGCCTTGTAACTGAATCACATACACAAGGACACAAATGTTTTATCCTGAATTTATTCAGACTGTCGACTGTAGACAGCGTTGATGTACTGGGCTGTCGCTTTTAAATACAGCACTGTGCAAATGTCCTGGTCCCCTAAACTCATCATTTATAAAGTCTTGTAGAAACTCAGTTTAGCATTACAATAATACAAATAAAACATTAATACAGTTAAAAGTAACTAGTACTCAGTGAACACCTAAATTAAGATCAGATATACATCACCAAAACTTCTCTGAAGCCACTCAAAGCACATCCGGATGTTAATGAATGTGGTTTAGGACACAGTGTGATTAAACAATTAAACAGTATTAAACAATAACAAAACCTCACTGATACCAGTCAACTGTTTTATTATTTGTTATAGTGTCCTAAACCAATTCTAAGCTGATTGACATTTGGAGTTATTGGCTTGGGCTAGTACTCTAGTGTTTATTAG
Source organism: Crenuchus spilurus (assembly GCA_036984385.1). Lineage (NCBI taxonomy): Eukaryota > Metazoa > Chordata > Actinopteri > Characiformes > Crenuchidae > Crenuchus > Crenuchus spilurus. The sequence continues at coordinate 17,287 of BRDA01009723.1, forward strand.
CAATGTTAGCAGTGTTATCCTCACAGCTCCATGTCTTGGCTGATCGGCTACATCTGAGCTAAGTGGCAAATTGGGCAAATTTTGGTTGATCCATTCCTGAACATACTGACGTGTTGATTAGCTAAAGCAGGTATCGATAACTGATCACTACAGATAATACAGATAATTGTCATGAGATGTTTTGAGTCAGAAAATCACTGCATACTGTATTAATGTGACTGTATTTATTCTATTTTTAGTGTTTGTGCAGTAAATGAAGACGTACAGTACTATGACCAGATATCCATTTTTAAATCTGATGTTTTCCGGTCATTATTTGCACAGTGCTGTATATTTATTAAATAACAGATTTGCTGCTTTTTCTCACCCACTGAGTGCCACTCGCTCACTCTGCATCAGCATCTCACCACATTTAAAACCTCGCTGACCTCTGAATGACATTGTGGTTCTACTTTCTAGATGCCTCGTACCTGTATTAGGAACTTCTGGTGTAAATTTGTCTCCTTTTCTGGGTTTAATTTGAATGAAAACAGTAAATTAAACAATGTTATCTTGTCTGTAAATATGTTTGTTTATTCAGTTTCATCTTTTATACTTTTAACTGTCAGTAAAAGACAGCAAAACAACAGAATATAGTAAAAATCATTTAAAAATACAGCAGAATTCAATAACACACAGTAATAATTAATTAACAAGAACAAGCTGGATTTAGACCAAGAAGAGGCACTCGGGATCAGATCACAAACCTCCAGATCATCTTGGAGAAAGGAAGAGAAAGGAATCAGGAACTGTATTTCTGTTTTATTGATTTCACAAAGGCATTCAACATGGTACAACATGACCAATTGTGGATAACCATGCTGG
>BRDA01009723.1:40377-51175 GCA_036984385.1 Crenuchus spilurus
CTGTCTCTCTCTCTTTGTCTCTGACTGTTCCTCTCTCTCTCTTTGTCTCTGACTCTGTTTCTCTCTCTCTCTTTGTCTCTCTGTCTCTGTTTCTCTCTCTCTCTCTTTGTCTCTCTCTGTTTCTCTCTGTCTCTCTCTCTCTCTGTCTGTCTCTCTCTCTCTGTCTGTCTCTCTCTCTCTGTCTCTCTGTCTGTCTGTCTCTCTTTGTGTCTGTCTCTCTTTGTGTCTGTCTCTCTTTGTGTCTGTCTCTCTTTGTGTCTGTCTCTCTTTGTGTCTCTCTCTGTGTATATATAAATAAATATGGTTATTAGAGTAATAAGCCAGTGCCAGTGCATTACTGTGATGTTATCATAGTAAAGAGTGTTTTTGGCACAACATGAAGCAAAGTGTCTAAAACATTCTTCTCTATGATTGTTACAGTAACACAGCAGCTTGAGTGGCTTCTTACTTTTATAAAGTGGTTAACATAACACATGAAAAAACGCGCTAATGTTCAGTTCATCAAGGTATTTATTTTTTATTATTCACAGTAAAATATTCTTCCGCCTCTCAAAGTAGTTCCATCAACACTTAATATGCTGAGGATGGATATCAGTCTGCGTCATCTGATATCAGACAAATATATATTTATTTATTTATTTATTTATTTATTTATTGGCTAATTTATTTTGTCATATTGTGTTTTGCTGGTTAGTCTTAGATGTTAAAAATGTTCAGTAAATATTTAAAATTGCATTTTTAAATAAAAAAATCATAAATTTTAATTGGACTAAATTTGTTAGTCTAATTTATACAGTGATGGAAAAAGTGGCAAACTTAACCGTAGGAAAAAATACCTTCAGTTTTGGCCAAATTTTGCATCCCTAATATTTTTGATATTGTAAATCTAATTTTAGGGAAATGATCTAATTGGTTTTTGTTTTTATTGGAGTGGAAGAGTCTAATGGTTGAAGATAATTACAACTCTGCCATCTAGTGGTCAAGAGTTTAAAGTTAACACAAAATTGAAAAGCATGTTTGATTGGATTTACTCAACACTTCATCACAGTCCTCGGCTAACATTTCAGTCCTGACAGCCTTATCTAGAGATTAACACCTGCTTTCTGCTTCTTCCAGATGTGGAAAGCAGCAGCTGGTCGTTCGGTCTCCGTTACCGTTGATGATGGAGCCGATGACTGGGAGACCGACCCTGACTTTGAGGTGAAATCTCTTCTTCTTCCTCTTCTGTGTTTAACCTGCACTGATAATCTTCTGTTCCTGTTCACTGAGCTGCTGCTTCCTCATCACTCGGACTCTGAGTCTAAACTGTATTACTGTACAGCTGAGACAGGATGTACAGGGTGTCCAGTTTGCTTTTTTACCCAAACGATCGTGAATAACTTTAATACTAATGAAGATCTGATGATGGAATTGTGATTTAATAAACCTCAGTCTGTCTCCATCAGTCTACTACTTCTACTGAAGGGAGACATTAAAGTCCTCAATTATTTTCATGGACACAGCACAGGGCGCTGGTTATTTCACCCTGAGAACTGTGCAGCACTACATAATCTATCAGTGCACAGGACAGGAAGAAGTGTTGGGTAATGTATCAGTGCACAGGGCAGGAGGAAGTGTTGGGTAATGTATCGGCGCACAGGACAGGAGGAGGTGTTGGGTACTGTATCGGCACACAGGACAGGAGGAAGTGTTGGGTAATATATCAGTGCACAGGACAGGAGGAGGTGTTGGGTAATGTATCGGCGCACAGGACAGGAGGAAGTGTTGGGTAATATATCAGTGCAAGGGACAGGGGGAAGTGTTGGGTAATGTATCAGAGCACAGAACAGGAGGAAGTGTTGGGTAATATCAGTGCACAGGACAGGGGGAAGTGTTGGGTAATGTATCGCTGCACAGGACAGGAGGAGGTGTTGGGTAATGTATCGCTGCACAGGACAGGAGGAGGTGTTGGGTAATGTATCGGCGCACAGGACAGGGGGAGGTGTTGGGTAATGTATCGGCGCACAGGACAGGAGGAAGTGTTGGGTAATGTATCGCTGCACAGGACAGGAGGAAGTGTTGGGTAATGTATCGCTGCACAGGACAGGGGGAAGTGTTGGGTAATGTATCGGCGCACAGGACAGGGGGAAGTGTTGGGTAATGTATCGCTGCACAGGACAGGGGGAAGTGTTGGGTAATGTATCAGTGCACAGGACAGGGGGAAGTGTTGGGTAATGTATCGCTGCACAGGACATGAGGAGGTGTTGGGTAATGTATCGGCGCACAGGACAGGGGGAAGTGTTGGGTAATGTATCGGCGGACAGGAGGAAGTGTTGGATAATGTATCGGCGCACAGGACAGGAGGAGGTGTTGGGTAATGTATCGCTGCACAGGACAGGGGGAGGTGTTGGGTTATTTATCAGTGCACAGGACAGGGGGAAGTGTTGGGTTATGTATCAGTGCACAGGACAGGAAATCAGAGACAGTCTAAACCAAAGAAGAAAAAATTGGACTCAAACATGTCCTGATGATTTACTACATCACGGAAAAGTGTAAATAGGATATTTTTGACTGCTTGATCTCTACCTGTTCTCTCCTTTGTTCTCTCGATGTAGAACGACGTGACTGAGAAGGAGCAGCGATGGGGAGCAAAAACTGTCGAAGGCTCTGGTCATCAGGAACATATCAAGTGAGTGATGCTTGGTGATTTATTACTATGATCAAGTTGGTGCAGGGTTACATTTGGGCTCCTGAATCCATCATAATAATAAAGGGAATCATGGGAGCTCCCAGTTTGGGTTCCCTCACATCAGGTGATGTTAATACTGGTATGAGTGGATCAGAACGGCAGAACTGTTGTTAAATACTGTGTCCACTCACACACCTACCTTTTTGGTCAGGGTGTAGATGTGAAGTCAGCGACAGTATCTCAGCACAGTTTGGTTGGTCATCTAGTCCTTCATTGGTGATGCTTTTGGGACTATTTTCACTCCAGCATGTTTTTTAAAAATAGCAACAATGCAGCACAACACACTCTAACACACCACCACCACATCTGTATCAAAGAGAATGATCCACCTCCCAGTGGGGGTCCTGGGCACTGAAGAACAAAGTATACAGAGAAACAGATGGACTACACTCTGTATTTATAGCACTACAAAGTGCAGCTCTATGGTCAGTGGAGCTATAATGGACAATGAGGTGGTGTTAATGTTATGGCTGATGGGTGTATATGGATAACTACCACAATTCAAATCATGTAAGACAAATTTAATGTGTAATTTTTTTCTCGTGTGTGCAGTATCCACAAGCTGCGTGAGAAGGTGTCGTCTGAGCACGTTGAGCTGAAGCAGAAGGAGCTGGAAAAGATGCCTAAAGCCTCGCACGGATACGGAGGGAAGTTTGGAGTGCAGCAGGACCGTATGGATAAGGTAGGACGCTGTGGGGTCTTTTAAATACACGTCTTTTCTCTTCTAGGACTCAGCTGAACTTGTTGGTTGCTACTGATGATTATGGTTGAGTATCTTAAGGCAAAAGCATTTTCCATGCAGGAAACTGGAATTTTCCGGAATTGTTTCCCATAAATTATAAACAGGGTGCTGAAGGTTTGGTACCTCTCAAATGTAACGGTGTTACAAATACATTGTAACAACCGAGCAACCATATGAAGTACAAAGGTAACGACTCTGCAACACCTGCACAACCACCTGAGGCACCATAGCAACTGCCTAGCAACACCCCAGCAACCACTAAGCAATATCCTGGCAACCACCTGAAATACCATAGCAGACACCACACTAGCACTCATTTAGCGGCTGTTTAGCAACACCATTGTAACCTCATGGCAACCACCTGAGACACCATAGCAACTGTCTAGCAACACCCTAGCAACCATAACAGTGTCATATCAGCTGCCAGAAATACCATACCCATCACCTCAGCACACTAGCAGCCATGTACTGGCAGCTTAGCACCAACAAAGCAACCAGCAACTTTCCAGCAACCACCTGGGATACCGTAGCAAACTACCAGGGATACCATATTATTTAGCAACACCATAGGTTAACAACTTCATAACGAACTTCGGTACCGTATTAAATCAAATCAAATTTATGTATAAAGCGCTTTTTACAACTGATGTCACAAAGCAGCTTTACAATGTTAGTAATAACAGACACCAAATTGTTAATCCCTAATCCCCTATTACAGAGCAGCAATGTCGCAACCACCTGGAATACCATAGCAACCACTTAGCAACTTCATAGTAACCAACCATGCTACCAAGCAACACCATAGCAACCCACTGGGTTACCATAGCAACCATTAAGCAACACCATACCAACCACCCTTTCATGTACTGCTTGATGAATACTGCTTATTCAGACACACTAGCCGTTCTCTAGGTGCTTTCGGACGCAGAACAGGCCTGTTACCCTGATGTCTCGACCACTCCTTATCTCCATCTTTATAAACTGGCTCAGTCTCTCCTCACCTCTCTAAGTGACTCTCTAATAATACATCAGATGCTGCACTATAGAAGACAGTTGGCTTGAGAATGGCCTACTTAGGCAGCTGCCTTTTAAATGGAGCACAGCAAGTATGTAAGATTTGTGAAATAGCTGCGATATCACCCATCACTGCCAGTCAAATCCTGTGGCTTTGGTCACTCTGATCATTAAGGAAGTGCTATTTTTGGTGCACAGTTTAAAGAGAAGTGTCCTATTTCAACCACAGTCTCTCACTCACTTTCACTCCCCCCGTTTCCTTTTTTTCTAAACCTCTTCCTCTTTTTTCAGACCTGATTTCTCACAGTAGCATTGTGCTTCCCACTGTTTTATAGCCTCGCGCAGACAGTATCTTGTCTGTGTAATCAATAACGATAAAGCCTGTAGGAGCAACGGATCAATACGGAGCTCCAAACAAACCCAGGATGGAGATACAGAGTCACTAAATATGACATAAACACAAACAGACTTAGAAATACATTCATCTTTCAGCACGTGGATGTATTTACACTTGTCTCAGGATGTAGTCTTTCAGCTCAGACACTCCTGGAGCTGCGAGGCTAACTTTACTACACTAGAAATTTAAGTCACCCTGTCGTTTCGGTTGAGCTGACAGCTGTCAAATCAAATCAAATCAAATGAAATCCAATTTATTTATAAAGTGCTTTTTACAACTGATGTCACAAAGCAGCTTTACAGGGTTACTAATAACATCAAATCATTAATCCTTAATCCCCGGTGAGCAAGCCAACGGCGACAGTGGCAAGGAAAAACTCCCTCAGAGCTGGAGGAAGAAACCTTGGGAGGAACCAGACTCACATGGGGGACCCATCCTCCTCTGGTCTGCTAATTCTAAGTTTGTGATGAATCATAATCATATGATGTTGTTGTAATGTTAAGGTGAACTGATATGGTGACAGTAGTGGGACAGGGATGATGATGACAGTGGTAGCAATGATAACGGCCAGAAAGTCCATATGAACTCCAATGTGGGCAGTAGAGTAGGGCATCTGGAGCAGGCCACAGTAGTTGGTTGTTGGTGGGCAGCTGATCCAGGGAAGCATCATGCAGAGAATAGTAATCAGTCTTCCATCAGCCTTGGACCGGACCGGTGGGCAATCACTCACTCGGAAATGACAGAAATGGAATTAGTTCTGTTTGGATTTATAGAGCAGGGGGATTATGAGACATATCAGAGTGTGGCTATTGACTCTGGCAGAACTATCTAGAACAGCCTACCTAAAAGGAGAGAGCCAGAAGGTAAACAGGCATGGGAGCTCCCCGAGACACTGGCATCCCTCTGCTCACAGTCAACAAACCTGAGTGATCGCGTGAGCAGCGGTATGACAGCCCCAGCATCTCAGTTCACTATAAATCCCTACGTCAGTGCACCCCTGGACCTACAACCTTTCTATAATGTAAAGTATTAATTACCAAATATTATTAGAATCATACACAAGATAAGATGTAAAATATCTTATGCCAAACCATGTCCTGTTTCTTGTTTTCCCGATGTACAATAGCTCCAAACTGACCAGCTTGAGTCTGATTTACATTAATTTATTTGTTTATATATAATATATATAAATGTATGCTAACCAAGAAATCATCTTTACATATGTCAGGTTTAGTTCATCATCCCCATTGTGCTTATTTATTTTAGAACTGGAGCTGTAAGCCCCGAGTGGCTCAGCATGCTAAGACGCTGACACTATGACCAGAGGATCACGAGTTTGAATCCCGGTCATGCTTTTTGCCATCAACAGAGAGGAAAAATTGGCAGTGCTCTCTCTGGGCGGGTAGATGGTGCTCTCTCGCTCTCTATCACTCTCACATTGTAATGTCCTCTGGCTCAGGTGTCTGCTGATTGGTCCATTCAAAGCTGGGAATCCTGCGCTTTCCTCCAAGCACGTTGGCTACCTAGTGACGGTGTATCGGTGGTAGGTCGAAAAGAGGCGGTGACTGAATCACACACAGCGGAGGAGGCTTGTCTTCACCCTCCTAGAGTCAGGGACAGTGCAAAGTGATGGGGAGAGTCCTAACAGAGGGGATGGGCTATTTGGCTACTACTACATTGGGAAGGGGATAAAACTTAGAAATAACATGATAAAGAACTTGGGCTATGATTTTCATTAATTATGTTGACCACTTTATAAAAGTAAGAAGCCACTCGAGACACTGTGCTCCATTTTCAGACAAATTTTCTGTGCCTCACTGTAAAATGTGACTGTTTACCTTTTTGATTGAACTGAAGAACACACACATTCTCATTTTTGGAGATGCACTAGTATGTGAACAATGCTGTTGGTGTAGACACTAGTGAACTGACAGTTTGCACAAACACACTTGTGCAGACATGCTGCTGAACAGAGAGGTCAGACTGGTCTGGCTGCTTTGGCTGCTGTTCTCTGTGTGTGGGGCTGGTTAGATCAGCAGGGCTCTGGCTCAGTCACGCTGTTTAATTACCCCAAACAGAGACCGACGGAGCACAAATGGAGACTCTATGAGGCTGATGTGGGGACTGAGGCCCTTTTCACACAATCACAGTCCAGCGTGAATGTGCTGACAAAGCAGCGCTGACCTAAAGAGCTCTGCTAACTCTAAAGTCCAGCCAGCGTGACTGATGTCAACAGTGTGTCACCGGATGATTTAAAGCTGGATTTGGCAGATATTTACTTGGGGCTGGCAGTTATCACATAATCATCAGTTATTTTAAACCTGTTTTTTTGTTTATTTTGAAACAAGCAGACTATCAGTTTATCATTTATGTTGAGCTAATTAATAATATTAATTTAATATACCTAACATTAGCTGATTGACACTTATCTTTTTCTAGTTCCCGTCTGTATACGTGAACCAAAGTGTAGCTTTAATGTTCAACATTAGTTTAACATTCTGTGCTTTTCCTCACAACAAGACATTGTTGTACAGTTACAGTTTGGTGCTGAAATGGGGAAAAAATGACAAACTACAAGCACAGCTTTTACTAAACTGCACTTATGATGAAGCCAGAATACAGCCGCTTAGCTTTGTGTTTGTGCTCGGCTGCTGCAGTGTTAGGGATCATCTCACAATTAGCAGAAGAAATGTGAAGTGTTTCAGTGTCTGTAGCCAATGACACTCACATTAAACACACAAAACATCCATGTGACTTACATCATTCATTTTAGACATTTTCATCATTTTATTAAATATTAGTAATAATGTAACACACATGCATCTTCATACATATTTATATTATTGTCTTTGTTTTATATACAAATATAAAAGAATAATCAAATAAACTCATGTTATTAAACCTAATGATGTCAAACCAGCTTATTAACATTAATTCCTGTATAACTACATACTTATTTTGGGGAAAAAAGTTAAGATTTTATAATCATATATAGAACTAAGAACCGTGTTCGGCCAAATGTTTTCAATTTGTTCCATTTTGGCCAAAAATGTTTTTGATGCATCCTTAAATGATTAACTAGCTGTATACTCTCCTGTTTTTTTTCTCAGTCAGGATAACTGTAGTTAGCTTTGTATATCTCCAGCTCAATAATTAGCTTTCTGGCTTATTATTATTATATATATTATTATTATTATTTATTTATATATATATATATATATATATATATATATATATATATATATATATATATATATATATATATTAATAATAATATATATTAATAATAATATATATTAATATTATTATTATTATTATAATTATAATTATTATTATTTTTATTATATATTAGTAATAATTATATATATAAAATTAGTCTTCTGGTTATAAAGTGTATTTAATGATTCTGTCTGATCACCTGTTAGATGTCTGCATAGTTTCTTCTTCTTTCTCCGAAATGCTTTATTGTCATTTTCTCTCTTTAGTCTGCAGTGGGTCACGAGTACCAGAGTAAACTCTCTAAGCACTGCTCTCAGACCGACACCTCGAAGGGCTTCGGAGGGAAGTTTGGGGTTCAGACCGACCGTGTGGACCAGGTACACGATGTAGCCGCAGAATCCTAAATTACATTGATAGCACTTATTTTTGGCTGCTGCGTTTGAAACACTTGTTATTAATATTATTAATGGTACTTATAAAGCAAAGCATTGTTTCACTAAATAAAGGCACTTTTGACTATTTTAATACAATACATTTTTAATGTTTTGGCAATAAATGCAAATAAAAGCACTGAAGAGCCTTGAAAATGCATATACAGAGTACTATGTTTATTTTTCATGGCATTGTGGGAGTAACTGCTTCCTTCTGTGTCCAGTCTGCAGTAGGGTTCGAGTATGCGGGGAAGACGGAGAAACACGCCTCACAGAAAGGTAAAACTTGCTCGTCTCCTCTGTGAAATTTGTGGTGGAGCTAGTGAGCTTATTTCCCTGCACTCCCTCACACAAGAGCCCCTCTCTACTGTATACCTGCCAAAATAATACACATCACATACGCAAGCTGCACACACTGCCTGTGATTAGATTATTGTTGCTGTTTTCTGTGTTGTTGACAGTAAAATTTAATATTTACACTGAATGACTGCAAACCAAAGCCTAAACCTGCCTGGACAGATAAGCCTGAGAAGTCATTTATTAGTTATTGCTGGTCTGTTATATACATTATAGGCAGATGTACTCTACAGCTCAGAAACACCCTCAATAAACACTAGAATAGGATGTATTATTACATAAACTGCCTCAATAAACACTATTAATCACTAGGAGATATTGGTGAATAAACAACCTCGTTAAGCACTTTTAATTAGGGCAGCAGCTATCAGATATTTTAGTAATTGAGTATTCTACTGAACATTTCTCTGATTTGTCGAGTAATTGCTTGGTTTAAAGAGCAATTATAAATACACAAGAGAAAATGACATTTCACTTAATAATGAACAGGCAGTTTTCCTTTTTTATTAAGTTTTATTTCTTACATTTTGTGCTTAGCAACAAACTATTTTCTTGTGTAGAAACATTTAAAGTTTAAAACACACAATTGTTCCACCACACAGTGTCCGAAATTAAGTTTAACTCGCCAGTCAGATGGACTGGTAGATGAAAAAAATCCATCGGCCAAGCATATTTTTTTAGCAGCCAAAATAATAAATGTATTTGTGTTATATATGTGTGTTTACATATCATTTATATGAAGCACTACATTGAATACAAACTTATATATAATATAAAATATATAATATTTTATAACATATTTTATATATAATATATATATAAAAGGCCAGAGCAAAATTGAAGCAGAAATATTTTTAATATATTGATTAATGTTTGAGTAATTCCAGCCCGAGTACAACTCAGGAATTCAACTGAATGTATTTGATATCAACAGGAGTTAAAGCAAAAAATCTGTAGGTGCCAACATGAGGACCATCTTTTGCACTCTGTTTAAAAATAAATATAAACATAATATATACTATAAATAGGTCATAACTCTTTCATAAGACGTGTAAATGTTTCTGTTTAACATAGAATTAAGATGCCTTAAGTGATGCTTGCACTGTTTATGTTCAGAAAATAGGTGCACTGTCTCTTTAAGAGCTACGTAGCTCCGGTGTGGTGTGGGCCGATTCTAAGCTACTTTAGTTTCAGCAGGAGTAAGATTCTGGTAGCAACACTTTTTTTTCCGCACCGTGTTTAGTGTTAAGGTTTGTGTTGCAGCTTCTATCTGAAATAACCATGGTTTAAAAGTTTTAATTTCATCACGTGTACAGTCTGGAATGAAAAACTGTTTTATGTTCATCCTTGGACATGGAGTCCAGTGGAAGTTTTCTTAGAATAACGCAAACACGAGTAAATGTTGCTTCAGTCGCTTTTCTTTTGCCGTCATTATTGTCTTTCCACCTTCCAGCTCCTCTGTCTTCTTCCTTTGTGTGAGTGAAGTAAGCGTGTTGTACCACATTAATAGTAGTCTGTGAGAAATACTGTGCTTTGAGCTTTACAATTAAATAAACGATTACTCGAGGCAGAGAAAAATCCTGCATCATTTTTTGCAAACGATTAACTCGAATTACTCAAGGAATCGTTTCACCCCTACTTTTAAATCAATAGAATAGGAGATATTAGTCCATCAACAACCTCAATAAACACTATTAATCACTAGAATAGAAGATATTTGTCCATCAACAACCTCAATAAACACTATTAATCACTAGAATAGGAGATATTAGTCTATCAACAACCTCAATAAACACTATTAATCACTAGAATAGAAGATATTAGTCTATCAACAACCTCAATAAACACTATTAATCACTAGAATAGAAGATATTAGTCTATCAACAACCTCAATAAACACTATTAATCAC
>BRDA01009723.1:51275-62199 GCA_036984385.1 Crenuchus spilurus
CGGAGCTCAGTACACACGTCGCAGCCACTCGGAGCGGAGCTCAGTACACACGTCGCAGCCACTCGGAGCGGAGCTCAGTACACACGTCGCAGCCAATCGGAGCGGAGCTCAGTACACACGTCGCAGCCAATCGGAGCGGAGCTCAGTACACACGTCGCAGCCACTCGGAGCGGAGCTCAGTACACACGTCGCAGCCACTCGGAGCGGAGCTCATTATACACGTCGCAGCCACTCGGAACGGAGCTTATACACATCGCAGCAATTCGGAACGGAGCTCAATATACACGTCGCAGCCAATCAGTAAATGTAAATGGGGTAAATGTGATATGTGGGTAAATATGCTGTTTTCTGTGACATCACAAAAACAGAGAAAATCATGTTTGATGCTAAAGGATAAAGAAAGATTGTTAAATGATGATGTAAATATGAATTATGGCTATTTTCTCTACAGAATTATAGAACTGGACACGTAAGGCAGTTTAGCATATGGCCCCTTTAACAGTGATTTTATGTATAAATCTGTGCAGTACTGTGGCCCTCTGGACTGTAGCTGTGCTTTGGTCAGATCCCTGCAGTTTATCAGCCTCTGCTGACCTTCACTGTTAGACGCCTGCTGCTAGAGATGGCATATAGGTATTGATAAGCGGCAGATGTGATCAGAAAATGCCAGATCAGGTATCAATCTGATCCATAAATGTTCTGTTTATTTCATCATGTGGGGTAGTACAGTCATCATTATAAAGGAACAATTAATCCCAAAATCATATTTACACAGTCCTCTACTTAACCTCAGATGTAGTTCATAAGTTAAGTCATGTTAACACTGCTTAAAAAAACACTCAAAAGTTGCCCAGTCATTTCTGTAAAAAACACCGAAACATCTCTAAACCCACTCAAAGCTCATACAGATCTGAGTGAAGGTGTCACAGACGAGTAGATGTGATTTAGGACACAGTATGACTCGACGTGAGCTTAAAAATGAATAACTCTCCAAGATGGCCGACGCAGCATTCTGCTACACAAGCTTTTCCTTGTTTAAATCTCAACGTGTCTTAAAACACACCCACTAGTCTGGATGAGCTTTGAGTGGGTTTAGAGAAGATTGGATGATGTATTTTTACAGAAAAGCAACTGGGTGACTATATTTAGGTGAATATTGAGTTCTAGGGTTTGTAAGTACAGCTCACAGCTCCAGTTCTAAACTATAGAAACAAAATTTTAACTCCAAACATGACTTCACTGATCAAGTACATCTACAGCTACATAAAACTTTCTTTTAAAGGGAAAAAATGTTTTAAATGGGCAGCTTTTCAGTGTTAATATCAGAAAAGAAGTTGTGGTGCCATCTCTACTTGCTGCTGTTTTCTGCTCTGTGTGATTTCTGTTGCCTTTTTCTCCACAAATTCATCCCTCCATCCACCATCCACCCCTCCCTCCCCCTGCTTGGCTGCTGTGTGCCTCCTCCACCCACCCCCAGATTACACCACCGGGTTCGGTGGTCGTTACGGTGTTCAGGCTGACCGTGTGGACCAGAGCGCAGTAGGATTTGATTACCAGGGCAAAACTGAAAAACACGAATCACAGAAAGGTTTGTTCCTGCTTCCCATGATCCTCCGCTTCCTCTGCTCACACACCTGCACCTGATGCTCAGCGCTAGCTGCTAGGCTTCCTCAGATATTTATTTATTTATTTGTTTGTTTGTTTATTTTGCTTCAGTTTTAGTATTTGTTGTTTTAACTTCTAAGTCTGGCTGCTTTAAAAGTCTGAATATTAATGAGTTATTAATTATTCATTAATGATTATTAATGATTAAAGCTTCAGTTAGAATATTATTAAAGCAGCCAGGTTACTGTTTTAGATTAAAATACCAAATCCTTTTTACTGTGCAGTACCAGTCAAAAGTTTGGGCGTTTTTCTTTTATTCTGTTTTTAAAAATAGTTCCCATTATATTAATAGTGAAGACATCCAAACTTTAAAATAAAAAATATGTGCGATATGTGTTTGTCAGAGTCGATGCTGATTATTAGTAATTAAGATAACTGATTGTTGGGAATATTTAAAGATATCTTTATTTTTTTGTCACTTTCCAGTTTCTGGCACAATTTAAAAATGCCTGTCACTGTTTAAATTAAGTGTATATTTCATGATAATTGGACCCAAAGAAATGGCCCAAAATGTCTTAGAAATATGTCTGGTTCCCTCGACTTCCATTAAAATTAAAATGTGTTTTTTTTTATTTCTGTAAAGTCATCATTTTGGAGATTTTTTTATTTATTTATTTCTTTTTATTTTTATTTATTTATTTATTTTTTGCAAATGAGCTCCATCAGAACTTTATCAATCAATCGAAATTTATTTGTATAGCGCTTTTTACAATGGACATGTCACAAAGCAGCTTTACATAATTAACATGATGATTTGAATCTAAAAAACCTCAATGCGAGTAAGCCAAAGGCACAGTGGCAAAAAAAGCTTTGAGCTTTAAACCACTCTAAAAACATCTAAAAATTACTTTTAAGTGGATTTACTCAGCATATGCCTTTAATGTCCATCATTCAACCACCACCAATCATTGGGTCAGACAATTTATTTTATTTTATTTTACGGTGTTTGTGTCAAATATGCATATATTCAATTTTGATTCTTATTTTAGATTACTGACTAAACTTTCATACCTAATAAAACACTTAAAACAGCTTTTAAAAATTTTAGAAGAAACTTTTTCTAACTACTGAAAAAAATGCATTGAATCAGGTCTGAACTTTTGACTGGGGTCAGATTAAATTGTTTATTGTTTTTATAAGAACACTGAAGTAACGAGGCTTAAACAATGTAACTTTTCCCTTTCGGTTCTGTATGTTCTAGATTATGCCAAAGGGTTCGGTGGAAAGTTTGGTGTGGAGACAGATAAAGTGGACAAAAGCGCTGTTGGGTTTGAGTATCAGGGGAAGACGGAGAAGCACGAGTCTCAGAAAGGTAAGCTCTGCTCTGTGTGTTTATCACAGGTGTGTGTGTAGATGCTGAGTACTGTATGCACAGCTCAGGTGTTCATTACTTAACTTTGACACGTTTTGGAATCAAAGCTTACTTGTTACTTTATTTTAAAACTGGCTTCTGTAAGGCTGACACTGCTAACAATGGAACTCAATGGTCACCTAAACAACAGTCATTTTATTTTATTCACATGCTTAAATCAGCTAAACTGACATTAGTTTAACTGTCCTGATATTAGGCTGTGCTGTAAAGCACAGGGCTGGTGGATCATTCTCAGCCTGCAGTGATGCTGACGTGGTGGTGGTGTGACATCAGTCCACCTCTAAACTTATGTATAAGAATGTATTTATTACTGAAAGTAAAGGTACAGTGTTAATTCTGTAGTGAAAATGTCTATATGCACTGCTGAAATTGTGTGTGTGTGTGTGTGTGTGTGTTTAGACTATGTGAAGGGTTTTGGAGGGAAGTTTGGTGTTCAGACAGATCGCCAGGACAAATCTGCGGTGGGCTGGGACCACCAGGAGAAACTCCAGCTCCATGAGTCCCAGAAAGGTACACACCACACACACACACACACACACACGTGTGTATATATAGTGCTTTCTATTTCAGGTAGAAGGAAGTGGTGCCGATTTCTGAGGATGTGGAAAAGCCTGTCTTAGTTTCTCCATTCTTTTAGAGTGTGTGTGTGTGTGTGTCAGTCTTTGTGAATATTTTTGTTTTTTATTTATCTAACCGGTACAGCTGAGACCAACAGTTGCATCAGATGTAACACCTGTCCTGTGATGTCCTCTACAAAAATGAAAGGAGTCTCGACTACTCAGTAAAGCCCTCAGAGATACATTTTAGGTTCCTCAGGAAACCTTCACATATCGAGTAATTACACCAGGGGACTGTTAACTACTTCACTGGGGTCCCTCAAGCTCATCAGAGAACCAGTCTTTGCCGAAGGGCTCCTGGAGGCTTCCTAAAAAGTTTGAAATGGCTGAGGTACATCAGAGAGCTAATAAAGCTCATTTGCTGTGTCCATGAGTCAGATGGTGACACAGATGAGGTGAATCTCAGCCCCTAAAATCATGAAATCGGATTTTAGCCAATCTGATACAAACTGGTTTCAGATTTGATTACAATCAGATTTGTACTGATCCGTCTCAGTCTGCGCAAACCAGAATTCAAAGCGCATTCACGTCATTCGCGCAACGACGACCATGTCAAAACCAGAGTGACAGAATTCAAGAAGATCGTCCCATGTTGCCAGGTCCCAAAAAACTCACCAGCTCATTCTCTGACAGAAAGCAGCTCTACACAAGCTTACAACTAACCCAACATCTAAAGAGTCTAATCAGACGTTTGGGGAAGCTGTAATTACTTTTTACTCTTAAATGAGTAAGATTAAAATAAGATTTTCTACATAATTAATTTTTTTTTGTAGTTAAAAATGATTCTCTGATTGGTGTTTTCAGATCCTCCACTGAATCTTCTGATATTAGAAACGCTATCTCAGGCATCTCTAGCTTTGTTGTCTCTACTGTTACTATAAGAGTTTTACATTTTTTGAAGCTGTCCAAATTCTGTGAACCTGGCAACCCTGAAGCCACATCACCAGCATGGCTTTAGTTACTGACGCCTACTTTGTTACCACAACAACCCAGACAGGTTTGTGACTAGGGCTGGGCGATATGGCTAAAAACTGTATCACGATATAAGTACTTCATATCGGTCGATATCGATAATTATTAAAAATTTTTTACCTATTTAAAATAAGAACTATGAGGAAAAATATGCTACATTTTAACATTTTATTTCAAATTTAACCTTCCTTAAAAATGGCAACACAACCATGAAAAACACTCAAATAAAAAAATATCCTTGCCCTTATATATATTAGTGCTAGGAGGTGGTTTAGTGCTGGGAAGTTTATTATTATTATTTATTATTATTATTATTATTATTACAATGATCAGCATTATTATTATTATTATTATTATTATTATTACAATGATAATCAGCATTATTATTATTAGTAGTAGTAATAGTTTTTGTTATTATTAGTACTATAGCATCTCAAATAAACATTGGATAATAAATAAGAACCAACATGGATAATTATCATCAAAATGACAATGCTACTCACTAACAGCAGAGTGCAAACGATGGCCAAAACACTGCAGCCGTGTCCAGTCATTTAGTGATGTCGCCTTCACTATATTGGCCACACTGTCTGTAGTGATGCACACCATTTTGTCCTTAATTAGAGCCGACTAAGGTGGTAAAACAAGTTAGTCGTATTGCCGGTCTTGGTGGGGACAACAGTCCTGCACAATTTGCAGACAATGTTGATCTGAGTACGGTCCGACTGAAAAAATCCGAAAAAATCCCATACTGGTGAGCTGGCCTTTCCTTTTTTATTCACAATTTCTTTACTCGCTGTCGCGCTGCTCGTCGCACTTATATTCCACTCACCATGCGTCTCACACGATGCCGGTTCAAGTTACACAAACAAGAGGGCGTGCATGAGATAATGAGGCGGCACAACCAAGCCTGATAGTGCTCCGTGATTGGCTATTAGCGTGTCACTCCATACATTGCTAGGCACCAGAGGACCGACCAACCAATCTTGCTTCACAAGCGGGTGCATTTAAAGTGGAATCTTTGCTCTGGTTTATTCCAATGAAAAATATATATATATCGAACATTCTATCGAGTACATTTTCTATTGATATTGATTACGTGTCTATTGTGATACATATCGTTATCGTTTTATCGCCCAGCACTACTTGTGACATCTGGACGGGCAAATCAGATCTGGTCACTTATCAACAGTGTGGACAGTCATCTCAGCAGAGAAACGACATCCGATTTAGCCAACTAGCATAGCCTCAGACTCAGAGCTCTGAATGTGAATCACATCTGATCTCCAGATGAGCTGGACAGTAAAGATCAGACTCTTTGATTTGCAATTGAGCTGTATTGTCAAAAAGAAAGTGATGGAAATGGACAAACATGATTTGACATGAACCCCAGCAGGTTTCCTGTCTTTCCTGTGTTTTGTGTAAAGTGTTTCCTGTCTAGGTCATCATGTTGTGTCTGTATGTATCTGTGTGTATACTGTATGTGTGTATATGTGTGTCTGTGGGATGTTTTTTTACAGATTATAAACGGGGGTTTGGAGGGAAGTACGGGGTGGAGGTTGAGAAGCAGGACCTGTGTGCTTTGGGTTTTGACCACAAAGAAAGCCTGGCCAAGCATGAGTCTCAACAAGGCACTGTCTTTAGCCCCAAACACACAGTATCACATTGATGGACACACTGACCCTAAATGTGTCCACCTACAGCAATCTGTCCCACCTGCAGTGTCCACAGGCACAGGTTCTATAAGAAACTTTAAAGAGCCGATTGATTCATTTTGATGAAGTTCCGTTAAAGACGTCTGTTGCATTATGCTTCTCTTAGTTTTCCTTCCTTTAATATATGCAAATGTGTGCTTGGTGATTGGTTGTCACAGTCAAAACACATCCTGAAACACTCCTTATAACTTCATATGTATATGTAAACATCACAAAGTCTACTTTGCACATATTGCTGACATATATGTATACACAGCTTGTCTAGTCCTGTACAGAAGTATTGCCAATAGAATAGGACTAAGCATAGGGCTATTGGCACTAAGACTAATGTCAGGTGGACTAGAGGAGAATAAAGACCCCCACCACTGAGCTGTGGCGTCTCTGTCTACAATATGAATTTATGTTTAATTATATAGCCTGTTTATTAAGTGTTATGACAATTTGGGCCTTTAACATATGTGTGTTTGGTTATCACAATAGGGGATATTTACATTGCCATTAACTTTTTTTTTTTTAATTTGGCAAATTAAAACCAGCCTGTGCCAGTCTGGACACTGCATGATGATTTGATCCTTTCCTGCCCCCTGTTCTGGTGGTCTGCAAGTACTTACCAATGCTCATCATGCCTATAAAATAAACGTATAATCACTTTATGCATATACAGTTAATTAAAACTAAAACTAATTTTAAAAATGAGTGTATATGCCTTATTTTAAGCCCAAAAACACAGAGTGGATATTAAATTAATTGCCTATAATGGTCATGTCCATTATATGAACATTATACAGCACTTTATAAAAGGATCTGTAGAAGTCATATCGCCCCCTATGGTTCCTGTATAGTATTACAGTTTGTCAGATATATAGAGATATTGTAAGGATGCACTGTTGATGATTTTTTTTTATTAGATTAAATATTGCAGTATATGACCTTACATACACCTAATATATCACAATATAGTATCATAACTCCAGTATCACTGTTGTATCGATATATATATACCGGTGTGTGTGTGTGTGTATGTATATATATGTATGTATGTGTGTGTATATATATATATATATATATATATATATATATATAATTACCCCTACTTGTAAAACTGATCTTGTCTTAGTAATTAATCTTTAATAATTAACTCTAATTCATTATTAATAATGGCTTATAAACAATATAAGTGAAGCCTCCTTTAAAAGATTGTGAGGCTGGGTCAGATTAACAGATTATATTCTATTAAAGGTATTGATTATTAATTATATAATTAAGTATAATTTTCTACACTATTAATTTATTAATTTACATTATTATTCTTTATGTACGCTTCATTAGCCATTTTTAATCCCTTTGATTGGTTCATGCAGACCACTGCTCCATCCCTTCCCCTTCTTTTAATTTTAAAATGTAACAGATTTTAAAATTTTGTTTTCTCTGGTCCTCCCCTGCCCACCAACTCTGTCAACGTGCCTGCAAACACATCCGCTTAAAGGCCTTTGAAGACTGCTGTTATGCATGACCCTCTGCACACCACACTACCCACAAATCCCTCTCTCCTCAGCTAAATACCGACAGTCCCTCTGTTCTTAGCCAGCTACCCACAATCCCTCCATCACCCCACTCTCTCACGTGAACCTCAGAGGTGCACTGATCACGAGCTTTTGAGGCTGATTTTTAGCGTCCGATTCTGAGATCCGGAACTTTAAGACAGGATCTACTGTCATACATCAAAACATTTGAATATGATGAATACACATAAAGTGACATATTTAAGCCTTTTTGTTTTAATGTTGATCAGTTAAAGCTCATGCGTTGGCACAGCAATATGATGGTCAGTAGTAGTGTTGGCACTGTGGGCAGCTGCTGGGCATCTCCATAAAGCTAGTGAGCAGATGGAAGCATGAAGTGCTCTAAAGTCTCCTGGTAGGTGTTGACTTTGGACTAAACACAGTGGACCAACACCATCACAGACTGCAGAACCTGCACACTGGACTTCAGACACCTTGGACTGTGTGTCTCAGACTCTATGAGCTGATTTACAAGTGAAATGATGACTCAGGTCCAGTTCTGGTTCTGCTGAGTCCAGGTAAGACACGTGTGATGTTGTCTCTGGTTCAGGAGTGTTGATATTAGTGATGTGGCAGCTGTAGCTCTGAGATACACAGTGTTTATACTGTTTATAGTCATTTATTCACCATCACATATTATCATCATTAGAGCTATAAGTCATACTGGTCAACAGTAAGACTTAAAAAGTCTTAAATACGTCACTTTATGCGTAATGAGTATAAAATGACAGTTTATGAAAATTTAAGTGATTTTTTTGTATTAAATCAGCCCGTTCTGATCGTGCACCCACTCCAGAGCAGAGCTCGGTCCAGTCTTGACTGCTGCTGAGCCCAGAGGGGCTGATGAGCGTGGCTGCTGAGAATGATGCTGTTCTTTTTCTTTTCTTGTTGTTTTTGTCTGTTTTTAGTCGTCTTTGTTTTACAGGTTTGCATGAGCTGCTTCTCGGCACCGCTCACCCAGCTTCTGTTTCCTCAGGAGAAGGTTCTTCAAAGACGTCCAGCTCACTAACGCTCACTTTCTTTCCCTCTGAATCTAGACTACTCCAAAGGATTTGGAGGGAAGTACGGTGTGCAGAAGGACAGAATGGACAAGGTAGACTTTTACTTACAGTGATTCAGCCTCAAATCAGATTTATATGCTGAAATAGTCCCCTCCAGTACACACCTGCACCCAAATTCTGCCTTTTAAGTCTAGAACTGAAGCTGTAAGTTATACTAACAGATACCTGAACTCGGGTTACTTAATTAGCCCAGTCGTGTCCACCAAATATGACTGTCCAAGCTCCTCCAGATGTTAATGAAGGTGTCACAAGCTTAGGGGATGTGATTTAGGACACAGTATGACTTCCTGTGAACTAGAAAAGTGAATAAAACCTCTGTTAGGAGACTCATCTTAGGTCAGAATTCCTCTATATTCACTAAAACTGATTCTAGATCAGCACTTCCTGCTCCAAGATGGCCGCCACAACATTCAGCTACACAAGTTTTTATTGTTTAAAGCTCACAGTAAGACAAACTGTGTCCTAAACCACATCCACTAGCGTATGAGACCTTCATCAACATCTGAATGAGCTTTTGGTGCCGTCAGAGAAAATTAGGTGGACGTGGCTTTTTGGGTGACTGTCGAGTTCTGGTGTTTGTGAGCTACATTAACCTTGGAGCTCAAGTTCTAATCTATATAAGCAAAATTTTAACTGCACATAATGGACCTTATAGCCACAGGGAAGCTGAAGAGTTTCTGCTCATTAATGGATTTATTGTTTATCTTCTGATGATCAGAGTGCAGGGACGTTTGAGGAAGTGGAGAAGCCCAGCACTGCTTACCAGAAAACCAGGCCAGTGGAAGCAGGCAAGAACTTTTAAACCGTGATAAACATCTCTGGAGATAATACAGAGACACTTATACAGATTGTCACCTTGTAGACTCTAGAGTGGTGCTGATGGGAGGCAGACATCTTACATCTATAGCACAAATATTTACTCTCCTACCTACACGTGTCGTCTGAATGTTTATATGTTAATGATGGTAAAATGGTGATAAATCTGGAATCTTTGGGGACCGTTTTAAAGAAGGACCTTGCCTGGTTGGGATATTTGATGTGACGCTGGATTAAAACACATTAAAAGTTTGTTGTAGTGATGTTATTCTGTGTTTGTTGTGCTGCTAAATATCTAGTCTAGATTTTTTTCTTATGTGCTTCAGTGTCCCAAAACTTTTGACAGGACGTTTGTAAGAGTAAATGGACTAATGCTGTGTGTGTGTGTGTGTGTGTGTGTGTGTAGCTGGCAGTGGAACAGGCAGTATTAAAGCTCGTTTTGAGAACTTTGCAAAGCAGAAGGAGGAGGAGGACAAGAAGAGAGCAGAGGAAGAGAAAGCAAGACGGCAAGTGAAGGAGAAAGAGGAGCAAGAGGCAGCTCGCAGGAAAATGGAGGTGTGTGTGTGTGTGTGTGTGTGTGTGTGTGTGTGTGTGGGAGAATATTCAGAATTCATACTGAATAAGTGTATTAAACTCTACATACATTCACTTTATAAGTTTATGTAATAAATAGGATGTGAATGGTGACATAAGGATGTCTCATCCACCCCATCCTCATCGCCCCATGAACGAATCAGTCTCATCCCCAACAAATGAATCAACCTTATCCTTCCATGAACGAATCGGTGTCATCCACCCTAATTAATCAGCTGCCTCCCCTCACAATCAAATCCATCTCATCTCCCCAGCAAATGACTCCCCTTGCCAACAAACTTCAGTGCCACCCCTCCGTAAATGAATGTCATTTTTGTCCCTGGCAAATTAACCTAAGTCCTATTCCCCCTACAAACAATCTTCAACCCCACTCCCTTAACAAATGAACACCGGTCCCATCACCGCAGCGAACGAACGCCGGTCCCATCACCACAATGAACGAACGCCAGCTCCATAGTCGCAACGAACGAACGCCGGTCCCGCGGCCCCAACGAACGAACGCCGGTCCCGCGGCCCCAGCCAACGAACGAACGCCGGTCCCGCGGCCCCA
>BRDA01009723.1:63639-74873 GCA_036984385.1 Crenuchus spilurus
GAAGTGTAGGGGGCGATATGACTTCTATTGTTTATGTAAAAAGTGCTCTATAATGTTCATATGATCCACACAGTCACTCTGACAGACTGTAATACACTACAGGAAGTGTAGGGGGCGATATGACTTATTTTGTAATGGTCCACTATCCTGTTTGTGTGTGTGTTAACAGAACGTCGCTGAGATGAAAGAGAAAGAGGCGAGCATTTATGAACTGGAACCGATCTCATCCCCAGAATCAGAATCTACCTTTGAACCGGTTCAGGAGAATATTTACCAGAACCAGAACCAAGAACAAGATCAGGATGACCAGTACCAGGCTGCAGGTACCTCTGTTTAACCTCAAAAGTGTTTAGTTAGTTTAGGAGTGATTTTAGACCATGTTTACAACAAATGGCAGCATTAATGATCACATTAGTGTTATCAGAAAAGCTTCACGAGGTTTATTATAAATGGTAACTTTTTACATCTCTCTGTATATTATATCTGAGAAAAATTGAGAAATTATTTTAGATTTAGATCTTTTTTTATTTATAAAATATTATTAAAAAATGACATTTCTAGTTGGCTTTTAACCCTTCATCAGCCATCAGTACTTACTCACCATCTCTACTGTCTGTTATGTTTAAATGAGGTCTGTGTGGTTCTACTCTGTTGTAGATACTCAGTCTTATGATTATGGAGAGGACCTGGGGGTGACTGCAGTGGCCCTGTATGACTACCAGGCTGGTGAGCGTAGTTTATGCCCTTTATTTTTAAACATAAACAGTCAACTTAATATATATCGATTGTATACAATTTAGATTATTTTACATTCGACACAAAATAAAACATAAATGCAAAAGTTGGGTGGTACAAGTTCCTGTAAGAAGAAAAATGTTTGCACTGTCCAGTACACTAGTTTATTTTAAATGGTTTCTCTTTTAAATCTGTTGTTGATTATATTTAGTCTTTATTTTATTGTGATTTACTTTAATACATTTTGTCTTTTTTTTTGACAGTTTATATCTTTATTTCTTCATTTTAAAAGCACTTTGAATGACTGGAATATGAAATATAAATACACTTGTATGTTGCTTCAGATGCACAAAAAGTGGAACAAATAATTTTATTTTATTTAGGAAATGCTGACTTTTATCTTTAATTGTCCTCATCTACTAGTGCAGTTTTTTTAAAAAGTAATTTCTTTTAAACTGTCATATATTACAAGAAGGTGACATATTTCAGGCCTTTTAATGTTAATATTAATAATACGTCACTTTGTGTAATGGATTTAAAATATCAGTTTGTTTTTAAATTTAATTTTGAGAACTATGAGTAAAGACCCCACTGACCCTCAAAATGCTGTGATGGACTGAGTCACTGCCCTGACTGCATATTATTATTATTATTATTGTTATTATTGTTGTTATTGTTATTATTATTGTTATTGTTATTTTTATTATTTTTATTTTTTTATTATTATTATTTTTTTTTATTAATTATTTATTATTATTATTATTTATTATTATTATTTATTATTGATGTTGTTATTACAGGAACTGTAATTTTTTTTATTAATGTGTTAAATTCAGAAAATCTAAAATGTTCATGGTTTATATCTGAAGTCCCTGTAGAAGAGCTGCTGATTAAACACCTGCAGGGAGAAATGGTACATTTTACAGATGTGTTAAACTGACTGTTGGTGTATTTACAGCCGGCGATGACGAGATTTCCTTCGATCCCGACGACATCATCACCAACATCGAGATGATCGACGAGGGCTGGTGGAGGGGTGTGTGTAGAGGGGCTTACGGACTCTTTCCAGCCAATTACGTGGAGGTCCGGCAGTGAAGGACACGCCCCTCTCTGCCACACCCACCTCCCTGGAGGAGAGGGGTTTTCTTGCACATTTTTCCATCTTCATCCCAGTTTTCCCTCTTTTTCCTGCTCCTTCCATCCTTCACAGTGCTTCTGACATGTTGGGTGTTCTCAGGACTTTCAATCGCTTTCTGTTTTCTTTCTTTACATTCTTATTTCTTCTCTTCCTTCGCCATCAGTGTGCTCTGAGAAAGTCTACAGTGGCTGGTGGAGTTTATCCCCAGAGAGCAACAGGACAAATCTTCATCAGTAGTTTTGATAAAGGCTGATTTATTCTTCTGCAAACATGTAATGGGCATTGTATGAGAACGTTAGTAGACCTGAATGTGCAGCAAACAATGAAGATCCTCTTATCCAGAACCATTTGTGGCAATATTGGTCAGAAATTCAAGCAGGAACATGTAATATCTGATAAACGATCCTCAAACTGTTACATTTTATGCTCCAGGGTACCTCAAAGAATTTAAAGATGCATTGCAGGTGGCTCAAGAAACCTTCCAGTATAAAGAGGTTTCTGGAGCCACTCTTGATAGTCTAGAACCCTTAACTACGTCACTGGACTCTATCAAGCATTTTCTTCTGTTATGGCTTTCTTGATGAAGTTCCTCAGACAACCTCCCTTAACAAAAGGGTTACTGGAGGCTCCCTAATGGACTGATGCCTACTAATGGACTGATGCCGATATCACATTGTCTTTTGTTGACACTAGGGGGAGCTCTAACATTGTTCTACATCAGCTACACTGATAAGACTGCCTGCAGATGTGCCTGTAAATGTGCCATCTTTTGTTTATTAGCCTTATGAGCACAGACCGAGTGCAGATGATCTAAAAATGACAATAATCAGCGTGATTTGTTTGGTATGACACAGGGTGTGCCTGTCATAACCTTCTGTGTGCTGTGTTTACCCATAAACCCCTGCTCTGTGTCATAACTTAGGTATGCAAGTCTTTGCAGAAGCATAAATCAGCCTTTAAAAGAGCATGAGCTTCCAGAATCACTTCTTCTCCTCTCCTCCTCATTCATATTAGCATTTCTTTAGTCCACGATTGCCAAGGCATCTCTGTATGTACAGCTGAAGTGATTTTCTGACCGTTTCGGTGACAGCTGGGCTTGAGACGTTTCTTTTACTACGTCTAATGAAGGTAAAAACTCCACAGCTTCCAGAGGAGTAGCTCAGCCAGATACACCACCATGACTATTGGCTCACTGATGGCCATTACGTTCACTCTTAGCCTCGTTAGCAGCCGTTTGCATCGTTTGCGTTGTGCTAGTCGGCGGCTGTTCTGTCATTCGCTGTTGGCAATATTAGCATTTCTGCCCGAACTGTCCTTTTAAAGGAGTGCTTCACCAAGAAATCGTATTTACATTTTTTTTTTCTTGTCATTTATTCTTGATAAGCCAAGAGCTGTGAGGTTAACGCTGCTAACAAACTGCTAAAAAATAGAGAAACAAAAGCTTACAGCATCCAGACATTAATGAAGGTGTTACAGACACAGTGGATGTGACTTACTGTGAACTATAAACATGAATACAACGGTCAAAGATGGCCGACGCGTCATTCCGCTACACAAGTTTTGGTTATTGTTTAACGCTCACAGTAAGTCAGACTGTCCTAAACCACATCCAT
Source organism: Crenuchus spilurus (assembly GCA_036984385.1). Lineage (NCBI taxonomy): Eukaryota > Metazoa > Chordata > Actinopteri > Characiformes > Crenuchidae > Crenuchus > Crenuchus spilurus. The sequence continues at coordinate 67,126 of BRDA01009723.1, forward strand.
TCGACCTTCGTTAACATCTGGATGAGCTTTGAGGAGGTCGAGATGTTCTGGTGATCAGTACCGTCGGTTAAACTGAGTTCTGGGTGAACCGCTCCGTTAAGAAGCTGTGAGTTACGTGACCAGGCTGTGTGTTACGGAGAGACGATTAGAGAAGTGGTAGGATCACCAAAGATTAGAAGTTGGAGTGCTTTGTGCATGTTTGATATTTCTGATCCGCTTCCATTTATCTCCTGAAGGACATGCTCATGCGCTCCGTGGCTCTGAAGCTCCTCGTTTTGAGGCCGCTTTTGTGTTTTTCATTTGAAACACTAATCGGTGTCTGTCTGTATGTACAAATCCATTCAGAACATGACCCGAAAGAACAGGAAACACTAAAATATTGCTGCCCACCTTCCCTTTTGACTTACTGGCATGCAACATCAGACCTGCATCCAGCTTTGCAGGCCCTTCTCCGAGTTTCAGGATGTAACAAATGTTTATGGTCAGTGATGGTACATTGACGAGCGATTCCACAATTTTTCCCGAATTTCTGCGTTGATGTGAGGTGGTTCAGTATAGATTTCTTTACAATGGTGGTGATGGGAAGCAGACGTCCAAATCCTCTACAGTCATTTTATTTACTATCCAAGCCCTCCGGTGAGCCTGCGCACGTCTTCTGAGATTTTAGATGTTGATGATAAAACTGATCCTGAAAACGTTCAAATCTCAGAACACCGTGGTTTTGATAGGAACCAGACGTCCGAAGCCCCTAAAAGCTACCTCAACAGAAAGTTATGACATGAAATGGTTCTGAATACATTGTTTTATGATGTTTTGAGAAGATGCATACAGACAAAAAAAAAAGTTAAGCAGAAATGTAGAAAAATTGTTGGATGGGCTTGAAAAGAATTGCAGGTGGGTTTGAAGATGCTGTGTTTGTGTGTCCTGGGCATGCAGTGTTTGTCTTTTTGTCCTGGTCTGTGTCCGTGTACTCATTGTACGTTGTATTTTATTCAGCTCGGGGGCCAGAGTAACATTTTCATCATGAACACAAAATAACATGAAGGTTTCTGCGTCTGAGTGTGTCAGGATGTGGATTTGTGGGCACTATTGGTTTTGATCTTAGCTTAATATAATATAAAGCTTCATTTTATCTAGCGAATAACTGACAGTTCCGTTCTGGTGTGGTGGGATGCTAATTCAGTAGTGACGGATCTTTTGGTGTAGCAGCGGCTAATCAGCGACATCGTTTTGGGTTGGGGGTTTTATAAAAGTGACCTTTTCAGATTTTATTTTTTATCTGTATTTTGCTGGCTTAAATCTCATTATGTGCTTCTTTTTTTTTTTTTTGTAAGAAATGGAATTTCAATTAATAAAACAGATAGTTCAAATGAACATTTTGGACATTTTGTTTCCTTTCAGATGGTAATTAATGAAGCAGTTGAATAATTAAAAGCTAAAATATAAATATTCACAATTTAAATTGTATAAATCGTAATAAATGTAAAGCTATAAAAAAAAATTAAACTACGTTGAATTTCATCATTAAAGTATTTATTTTTTACGTTTTATTTTTTATTCTGATGTTTGAGTATTATACAGAGAGATGATGGTAATCTCAGGTAAATGTATGTGTTAAACTTCTCTGAGGGGGATTATACTAAGTGATGTTGGTAGCCTAAGGTAAATTTATGTTAAACTTCTCTGAGGATAATTAAGAGATGATGGTAGCCTGAGGTACTATCATGTCATGTAGTGTCATAAATCATTTACTAAGAATGTTCTTGCCTGTAATAGTGCTGTATACAGTGATCCAGATTGTCTAGCGTATGGAATAGTGAATAAGGGACAATTCTGAAGTCTTTATCTCCATCTAGTGTTTGATCAAGGGACTGCATGATCAGAGTAACAGTTGTTTTCCAGATGACCAAGTGGACAAGACACCATCAGAAATGTCCAGATCTGCAGTTCTGCTTCTAAAGTTTATTCTAAACTTACAGGTCTGACCTGAAAAGAGTAGATGCTCTGGTTTTACTGTTTGCAGGTCTGTATTTGAGTAAAATTTCTATTTCATTTCTATCAAATTGTAGATAAAAATCAGAACCAGTCTCTCACAGGCTCGGCGTCGTTTGATGGCTTGTAGATGATCTTCCTCTTGGTCACTTCCAGAAGTTTCCAGTGTTCGGGTCTGGAGTTTAGGCTGGATGATTGGAGTGGATTCTTTTAATTTTTACAAAGCTGTGTGTATTGGCTATGCCTTGAACTCCAAAATCAGGTGAGCACCAGATATTACTAGTATCTAGTGCTCACTAAATAGTATCTGTTTCTAGCTTTATATCTGGTGTTTACTAAATAGTATTTATTAGTTTTGATAAATTTTTTTATTAAATTTTAATAAATGTTTCTCACTTGATAGTGTCTGGTGCTAACCTTGTACCTGTTGCTTACTAAATAGTATTTTAGAGGGTACCAAATATTTCCTTGAAAAATTAAATTTTGGAGTGAGACCCTTTCCTGGAGCAGGTGCAAGGTGCTAGAAAATGCTGCACATTAGAAAGTCCAGCCGTCCCCCTGATAACCTGATCCAGTCTGTGTTCAGGACGGGAGTTTGGGCTGAAAATTTGGAGTATAGTTTTTTTTTTTTTTTTTAAACAAGATATCTGGTGCTTACTAAATGACATCTGGTGCTCACTTGATATTTGGTTCTCACTTGATAGTACCTGGTGCTCACTTGATACTATTGTTTCTCACTAATAATATCCGGTGCACATAAAATAATAATTTGTGCTCACTAAATAGAACCTTGTGCTCACCTGATAATATTTGGTTCTCACTTGATAGTACCTGGTGGTCACTAAATAGGATCTGGTGCTCACTTGATATTATTGTTTCTCACCAATAGTATCTGGTGCACACAAAATAGTATATTGTGCAAACTAAATTGAAACTGGAGCTCACCTGGTATGTGGTTCTCATTGAATTGTATTTGCTGCTCACCTGATATTTGGTGCTTACTTGATATTGTTTTTCATTAAATAGTATCTGGTGCACACAAAATAGTATATTGTGCTCAATAAATAGGACCTGGTGCTCACCTGCTATCTGGTGCTCACTTGATATTATTGTTTCTCACTAATAGTATCTGGTGCACACAAAATAGTATATTGCGCCCACTAAATAGGACCTGGAGCTCACCTGGTATATGGTGCTCACTTGATATTATTGGTGCTCACTAAATAGGACCTGGTGCTCACCTGGTATATGGTGCTCACTTGATAGTATCTAGTGCTCAGTAAATGGTGTTTGGTGTTAAACTGATACTGTGTGTTGCTTAGTAGGATAGTATTTGATGCTCAGTGTAAATTGTATCTAGTGCTCACTAAATAGCATTTGGAGTGCATCAGATTTTTTACATTAAAAATGCACCACAGATCTGTAAATTTCAGACTAAATTAATATTTTTCACTGAACTCTGCTCTTGTCTAATCAGTTTAGTCCCAGTTGACAGTAAAGGTGTCTGACTGATGCTACCTGCTGTACTGTCTCCACCAGAGACTCTCCCCTGGAGAACATTATCCCAGCTCATAAAAACAGCACAGCAGTAACTCCCCCTGATAACCTAATCCAGTCCTCACAGGGTTTATGCTTCTGTAACTGTGTGCACCCATCATAAGGACCAGCAGAGGGTGCTGACGTGCAGGTTCTGTTTCAGCTCATCAGTGAAGACTCTGATTAGAGGTCAGTCATAATGTTATATTTATTTCTTACAGTCAGTTTTGGTTGCCATACAAGAATTACTGAGGAACTGTTCTGGGGAAAGAGTGCAGTTACAGGAACTTCTTCTCTTTTTCATTTCAATAATTCATTAAATTTCTAAAGGAGAGGATCCGGATAGCACAAAATTACAGCAACATAGATAACATGAACACAGGTTTTACACAAAAATAGTGAGAGAAGGCTTCATATCTATGAGTACAAAAGAAAATGAGAAACGATCGTATCTAAAAGCGGGCGGTGGGATGGTGACGGTGGGGCCTCGATCCACACGGTGGTGAAATTCAGCATTTCTTTAACTTGGACTACTACTTAGATCTACGTTTCCACACAGAAAGTAGCTTAGTGATATGTTGCTCCATAAACTCGTCACATATTGTCCTTTTTTAAAGTAGCTTTAGTAGATAATATACCGTAAAAGTGAGTTCAGACCAGGTTCTAGGAAGCGGCCTGAAAGATGTAGACATTTACAGCGTGGGACCATTTTGGTCAGATATACAAACACTTTACAGAAACCCAGCCAGCAGTTTGGGTACGTTTCAGATATAAAACCAGCTTTAAGTCTGTGTGCTGCTGTTTCTGCTAATAATCCAGTTCATTTTCCTTCAAAACACTTCAGTTGTGTTCAGTACAACACGGCTCGGGATGGAGGATTCGATTATTTGTTGGAAAAAAAATCAAAGAGATCCGTAAAGTAGAAATATTGCTCTATCAGGAATCTAATAAATACTTATTTAAATACTCTTTTCAACATTATTTGGCAAACCACACTTTAGAAGACTGTTTTTCAGTCAAATAACTTTATAAAATTCCATATAATTCTATATAAATCATTAAAAATACTGTGCTTTTCTTTTTTTTTCTTTTCTTTTTTTTTTTTTTGCTCTCGCACTCTGCTATTGTAAAATAATCTCTATTTAAAAAGGGTCGACACAAAGCAGCGGAAACCAGGCGAGTCTTCATCCACCGAAATCCTGCGAATGTCCCTTCCAGTCCCAGGTTAGAATAATCTAGAATAAATCTCTAAAGCCATTCATACGCACAGCCGGGGAGACTCACAGTCAGAGCGTTCCTTAAAGGGGAACTCCACCCATTTTTTAAAAAATGCATTAATACATACAGTGGTGGTGATGGGAACCAGACGTCGCAACACAAATATCCATTTTATTTACTCTTCTAACACCCAGACATGTCTTATGAGTGTTTACCTGTTATGTTGATGAAAATGTAATACTGCATGTATCCCTCCACCACGAATGATTCCCAAATCTTCTCAAAACCCTTAAGACATCAGACAGTGTATTCATAACCATGTCATGTCATAACGTTCTGTGAGGTAGCATTTAGAGACTTCAGATGTCTGGTTCCTATCAAAACCACTGTGAACTGATCTGTAACGAGTGTGTACACGTTGGCTAATTAATTAGCCTTAAGATTTTGAGATTTTTAATGGAGTTCTCCTTTATAATTTTGCAAAAAAAATCCCATTTCTAGAATTCCACTAAATGTGGACAGCCAGAATAAGACACAGTCTGAAGCTTCTTTAGCTTCCTAGCTAATGTAGCTAAAAAAATAACGGAAACTTATAGCCCACCAATTAGCATCAAGTCACACTGTAACCATACAGTGTCTGTACTTTTAGTCCATGTTTATATATAAAAGTGTATCAGTAACTCGCTACCTCCTCCGAACAGTCTGAGACAAGTACGTTAAGATTTAGGTATGTAGTTAGCATAATGCTAATTGGTGAGTATAACTTTCAGTTACTTGTTAGCTATGTTAGCGTCATCTTAGGGGGGCAAGCATGACCTGGCTGCTGAGTTAAAGGGGAGGAAAATATGTAAAATAGTTCATTCCACCAAACTATCACTTTCAAAATAAAAATGTAAAATTGAACCGGTGTGTGTTTGTGCTACGGAAAAGTGGCTGGAATACAAAATACAAAGTCACTCATAATTAACTCTCTACTAGATCATAAATTATATATTTGTATATATTTTCAACACTCTCTTATACATTTAATAGATATTATCTAAATACAAAAACCATCAAAACATCTTCATGATGTTGAGTCTGAGACGGTGGATGTTTTAGTTATGTGGCTACTCTCAAAAGCTTCTCTGGTCAAATACGGATGTGAAATTGCAGAGCTCTGGTGTTTGTCTTTGATCATTTTCACTTTTTTTTTTTTGCAAATATATAAAGATATTCAATTGTCAAAGTGCTATATTGCATGTATTGTCATGTTTACCACCATGACTGACTGAAACTATTAGTTAAAATTAACATTACAAACCAAAAGTATGGAAGCAAGCTAACTTGTTCTGGCTGGTAAATTGTTACGTTGCACTTTAGATTTTCTATTGTTTTGTTCGTTGTTAGATTCAAGATTTTCCATTGTTACCATTTAATTAATCATTATTAAAGTTCATCATTTTTGTTTAGATGTTTTAGATGTTTAACATAATCTTTAGGATAATTGCTTATAAAGTTCACTCCAACAGTTTTATTAACAATTGTCCCCCTGGAGGTTTTGAACAAACTCTTGCTCTGGTTCGCGTTTCTTCTTTACTCGGTGCAGTAAACTGACCTGTGTTAACAGCAACCTGAGCAACTAATGTACGTGCCATGTGTCTTTGCTGTACTAAAAAGATATTTTCAGTGTTTTCTGATGTTGTAACAGAGGCAAACTAACAATTATTGTGACATTTAAAATTAGTTGTTACATTAGCAACAAAATGAGAGCTCATCAGGCTGCACCAGCACTGTGTAGGGGTTGCTTGAAGGTGAATGTCGTGGGTTTCCAGAGGAGTCCAAAGAATTTGGACCATGTAAACTTTCAAAACTGCAAAGCTCTGAAATGTTAAAATGTTGAAAACGAAGTGGACTGATTTTTTGGATTGATGCTGTACAAGAACCTTTAAGCGTGTGGCTCTAAAGAGCCATTTCTGTAGGCAAAGGCTTCTAGAACCATATCCAAGTCGAGAACCACTGAGGAATGTTTATTTTTAAGTGTGAAATCTGTTGTGTTGGTGACCTCACTAATTCCTGCTAAAGTAAAAGTCGGATGTGCATTTTTAGAAGGTTGGGTTGCTTCCAGACTTTTGACCTGTGGTGTATATTGCAGTCAGTCCTGGTTTACTTCTATAATGACGATGTGATGGACGTTTATGTTAAATAGCAGCAGTCTTCATTATTGTGTGAATCCTCGTCACAGTTTGGGCCCAAAACAACATTTACAGCCTCTCTCAGTCTCTCATCCAGTACAAAATAAACTTATTTACCAGGTTTCTGAATATATGTGATAAATTTACAGCTCAATCTGATGCCAACATTTATCTAAAATAGTTTAAAAAGTAGTTTGGCAAAAAAAAAATGACGGTACTAACCTAACAAGAACCTCAGATTCCGAATAAATATTTACATTTGCACTGGAGTTTGCCTGTATTGGGTGGATTTGGTCACACTGGACAGTTTTAGTTGTATTGTCTGGGTTCTGGCTGTATTGGGTGTAGTTTGACTGGGTTCTGGTTGTATTGGGTGTAGTTTGACTGGGTTCTGGCTGTATTGGGTGTAGTTTGACTGGGTTCTGGCTGTATTGGGTGTAGTTTGTCTGGGTTCTGGCTGTATTGGCTGGAGTTTGTCTGGGTTCTGGGTGGATTTTTGTTTGTATTGTTTGGGGTTCTGCAGTACTGTCTGCATTGGGTGGAGTTTGTCTGGGTTCTGGCTGTATCGGTGTACTTTGACTGGTTCTGGCTGTATCGGGTGTAGTTTGACTGGTTCTGGCTGTATTGGGTGGAGCTTGTCTGGATTCTGGGTGGATTTTTGGGTGTGTTATTTGGGGTTCTGCAGTACTGGGTGGAGCTTGTCTGTGTTCTGGCTGTATTGGGTGGAGCTTGTCTGGGTTCTGGCTGTATTGGGTGGAGTTTTGGTTGTATTATTTGGGGTTCTGCAGTACTGGGTGGAGCTTGTCTGTGTTCTGGCTGTATTGGGTG
>BRDA01009728.1:0-15437 GCA_036984385.1 Crenuchus spilurus
GGTGTTTTTATTTACGCCATTTCACCGTTAAATAAACTGTGTTTAACCTTTTTTCCATTTACGGTGGTAAACTGTCATGTTTGACAGTTTTTCACTGTAAAATCTATGGACATTTTTTACAGTGTACACCAGCATACATTGTACACATACATTGTTAATATATTTATAAATAAATATGTGTCTTGCATTTTTATATTAGGTAGATCATTTTGACTTAGTCATTAGAAAAGTAGACTGACAAAGTGTGTGAACCCCTGGACTAAGGTGAGGACTTGTTCATTATAAAACATTCTTCTTCTTTCTCTTCAAAAAAGTCATTTTTTGGGTAAATGACTAGTATGATCAGAGCTGTCTTGCTCACAAACTGAGGTCCTGAGATTTTCCTTTATAATTTCCTGGTATAATTCCAAATAAATTGTTGTATCAAAAACATGCAGCAATACAGGCCCAAACCATGATATCACCACCCCACCCCCACATGTTGTTCAGTGTGCTCCTGATGGTGGACTCATTAGTTAATGTGAGACGAAACCTTTAGCTGGTTAAGAGATACTCTGGGTTCCTTTGTGACCTCAGACTACACACCCAGCTCTTACAGTGATCTTTGTTGGAGACCACTAACAATAGTCTTGAATTTCTTCCATTTGAACACAAATCTGCCCAACTGTGGAGTTCAACCCTTTTAGAGATGGTCTTTTCAGCATCATTACTGAGTCTCAGACATCTCCTTTATTCATGCCATGATACATTTCCTCACACGTGCTGTGAAGATCAGACTTTGTATAGATTCCTTTTCTTTAAAAACAACAGTTCCCATTCACACCTGATTGCGATGCGGTCTTTAACAAACTTTTGATTAATTATTAATACATTACTTAAAAATAAATATTAATGTTTTATTAATAATTACTAATTACTATTAATATACTAATTATAACTTATTCGTTGTTAGTAATAATAAAATAATAAATTATCAAATAAATTGATATTGTTAATAAAATATTAACACATTGAATATTAATAAACTGTTAAAAACATATAGCATAAAAATCACCCAAATCTGTTTCACCTTGTTTGTCAACTTCACTCCAATTCATTGCCAGCAATAATACACTTATGTTTGTAATGTATCAATATACCTCAATTACACAGAATTATATCTAGAATTTTATATATATTACATACACAGAATTATAAGATCCGACACTGCTTTCTGATTGGCTGTTTGTACTTAATTCTGAGCGCATGCGCATAAAAGATTCGCGAGTGCGCACCAACGGTCCACTGAACGGAAGAAAGAAAATCAGCGACTTCTTCACTTTTTGGCAGTGAACCAGAGAGACAGCTGGGACGGCCAATCACACGTTAGCAACAAACGGCAGAACCAATCGGTGAAGGAAATGAATGAAGGAGGAAAATACCTTTTGTGTACATAGAAAAAGTCTTAGATCTCCGAGTTCAGCTCATGAAAAATGGGAGCAAAAACAAAAGCATTTTTTTTTTGTTCAGTGTAGACTGTATTCAAATTGATTTTTGTTAGCTTGTACAGTCAAAATCCATATAAAATTTGATTTTTACAAATCTGATCTAAGACAAATTTGTAGGTGGTTTGAAATGTGATTACAGTCAGATGCGTACAGATCCGACTCAGTTCAGACGCTCTGGCCGTTCAAATCAAATTTAGAAGTGTCTTTCAGGTCACTCACAAGGCGACAAAGAATGACATCAAATCCAGAGTGACGGAAATGCGCAGATCTAACAGTTTTTAGAGGTTGCTGGGTCCCGAAAAACCTCTCCAGCCCACTGTCTGACAGAAAATAGCCCTACAAGCTTAAAACTAACTCAACATTTAATCCAGTATGGAGTACAGTGGTACCTTGAGATACGAGTTTAATATGTTCTGTAACAGAGCTCCTAAGTCAGTCAACTCGTATATAAAAAAATTTCTCCCATTTAAAATAACTGAAATAGATTTAATCCGTTCCAGCCCTGTGAAACATCCCCAAAGCATCTAAATTATGGACAAAAAGACATGTTTTGAGTTAAGAAACACACATATATACACTTTACCAATGCAAAACAAAATATTTAAATTTCAGATTTCAATAAATATTAGTGTAAAATAATTTTTGGAGAATTCTCGCTGTAGCATTTTAAATTAGCAGGGAATTCGATGTTTGCGCTGTACAGTAAAATCTCTCTTCTCCCATTTCACTACAGCATCTGACTGCTGCCAAGAAATTCAGCAACTGAAGAATGGGAGGCCATGGTTCGTTCTTTGCAGTTCAGTGCAAAACACAATTTTTACTCAGAAGCACATCTATGTTCAGGGCCGGCGCGTGCACGCAGATGACGGGCTGTGAAAGGCTGGGTCTTTCTTCCACGCGAAATAATAACAGTATTTATCATAAATACTGTATGTATGTTATTAAAGCTTAATAGGTTTAAGAGTTTAAAACATTTTTATTATCGAAATTTTTACATAATTACTGTATGTATGTTATTAACATTAAATAGGTTTAAGAGTTTAAAGCATTTTTACTATAATTTTTTTTCCCCAAAAAGTATGTAAGGAGTACAGCGCATGAGATCGGACTTGATTCTGAGGGTAACACGTGAGAAAGAATGAGATGCAGGTGTTGTGCTGCCCATACTGGACCTTTGCACCAATGCCCCAACTAGCAGAAGCCACTTGCATCTTGAAATTTCGCTCAGATCTCGAACAAAAATTCGGAGTCGCAGCTCCTATCTTAAAAATTTTGTATGTTGGTCTGCTTGTATCCTAAAGTACCACTGTATCATCACAGATGCTTGAGAAAGCTAGAAATGTTTTTTTTTTACTACTGTTAAATCTTATTTGTAGTTTTTTGCATTCATCTTCTACATAATTGTAATCTTATTTAGTAATTAAAACATAATACTTTTCATTCTTGTCTGCTCCCACTACTGAATCTTCTAATATTAGAAAGTCTACCTAAAGCATCCCCAGCTCCATTTTTTTCTATTGTGTTAAGATTTTTTTGGCAGTCATTGAATATTTTAAAGCAGTACAAATTACTGTGAACCTGGCAACCCTGAAGCCACGTCACCAGCATAGATGTAGTTACTGACACCAACTTGGTTGCAGAACAAATCAGATCTGATCATTTACTAATAACAGTGTGAATGGTCATCTTGGCAGATCTGAGAAACAAATCAAAGTTTACTGCAATCTGAACACATTTGGATAATTTCCCCCCAGTAAATACATTTGGTATTTTTGGTTACATTTTGTCTCATTTAACTTGGGGCTCTATAGCTCTATTTACTCACAGGACTTCTGGTGATGTTTTTGGTAAAATTTACACAGAAAAAAACAAAAATTCTAAGAGTTTACATACTTTCACATCCCACTGAAGTCCTGTTTTGTGAAAATCCTATTGTTCATGACATGATCAGAGTATATATATTTTACTTAGTGGATCTCCACACTACAATGCACATGTAAGCTATTTTGTTTGCAACTCTACTGCCGTTTTAATTCCCAAATGGAATTACAGAGTAAGTGTCCTGTAATGATACTAAATATTTAAGTGGCTTAGAAAAGTGTCATTAACACAGTCTTTCTTTTATGTTGAAACTGAAGCTTATTATGCAGAATAATGGCAATAAATGTTTGAACTGGCAGAATATAATGCATGACATTAAATATACAAATACAGAGGAACCTTTCATTCAAAGCTTATGTTCCTTTTCTAACGTTTTAGCCTCCAGGAAGTAGTTTATTCTCACAGGAAATATACAGGAAAAAATATTAATAAAACCCGCAATCAACACTAAATATAAAAATACTGTACATAATGGGGAATTGCACCCTCTTTTAGTCAAGTATATACATTTAATCTGTCTGCTATTACACAAGCATGGAAATTATCTATGTTGGCCTTGGTTCAGTGATACATTAAGAGCTGTATCCCTTGCAGTATCACACAGATTTGGCCTGTGCAAAGTCTCTCCAAGTTCTTGGAGCAAGCAGCTGCCATTTTTGTTTAGTTTGCTGGTGAAAAGTTATCCCATGGACCTATGGCACTCTTCATTGCTTTGTTGAAGGTGAATCCCCGCTTGCAATCAGTCCTGCTCCTCATCAGTGGCCGATTGATGTTCAGCACCCTCATCTTCTGAGCTGGCCTGACGAGCGGCGGTGTGGAACAGACGCATCAGGTCACGAAACCTCTTGGAAACCTACAAAAAAAACAGTACATTGAAAAAATACTGCTAAACAAGCGGGTGTCACTGGAGGACATGACCACATTTGTAAGAAAAAAGCAACAGTGGTGTGCCCAATGTTCCAGAACTAAGATCAGTAAATTTTGTATGAAATACTCTTATTTAGAATTTTCATGCATAAGAAGAAACCTGAAAAGTACCTCACTAGGAGTTTTGTTGCCAAGCTGTGCCGACACAGCCTGAAATGTACTCTGATTGGCCCCTTGCTGCTGACAGGCGGTTAAAATGACCCGATCTGCTTCTCTGAAACAGGAGAAAAAGGTTCATGAAAAAGTAGTAGCAGACTAGAATAAATAAGTGACCAGAGTGACTTGAAAAGATTACCTGCCATTAGACTGATTTAAAAAGAAGTGACTATTTTAAAGCAAATCAATGCCAATTTGGCCAAAATCTGTCTGGCTACTGTACAGTGACAGTGCTTTGAAGCATGCCAAAACTTCATAACAGAGCTTCAAAATAACTGGGCTGGGCACACATCTGCTCATTTACTGACCTGGTCCAGAGAACCACTCTCTCTCCGCTGGGTGTAAGAGAAATGTTCTTTGCACAGACTGGCATTTCAGAGGAGGGACTCTGCTGCGCTCTCTCGTTCTCTCCTAATTGAGGAAGATGAGAAACCTCAGAGTGCTCAGCTGCAGTCACCTCTTCATCCTGGCTGGGCTTAATGGAAGAGGAATCAGGTTCTCTCTCCCCCTCTTTCCAGTCCTCCTCCTCCTCATCCTCTTCATCATCATCCCTATCCTCAGGGTTGGGGGGAGGGTCTCCTTCACTGCCCTCCCATGCTGGTCCCTCTGGTTCTGATTAAAGAAACAAAAGTAAAATCTGTCCAAACTAATTAAAAAAAAAGATACAGCCTTTCACAAAAGTCACCAGCAGCTGTTTTTTCGTGTAATGTAAACTGTGGTCCATCACAAACCAAAAGTATAACAAAACAAATGAGGTGTGATGGTTAGTGAATCATAACTTAACATAAATGTGGGTGCACCTTTACGTGGACTGTTTGCGCTGCTACCAGTCTCATCTTGAACCCCTGTTTCTGTCTCTTTCTCCTCCTCTCTTTCTTCACCTCCTCTTTCAAATTCATCCTTCTCTTCCCCTCTCTCAGGTAAAGGGTCAGCTGTGGGGAATGATGGATCACCACTTTTCAGTAGCTTGGAGCCATCAGTGCCCTAAAGAGCAAGGGAAAAAAACGGATGAGATAAAGTTATGTACTACTCATCTGATGGAAGCTGTTATTCAAATGTTTTATCGTTATTGGTTTTATTATTATTGTAAATTGCCAGCAATGTGTTTTGATTTGTAATAAATCATTTAAATGTATTTAGCAAGGTACATTTTATAGAATTTACATACGTATCTGCTGTAAATGAAAATGTAAAAGCTCCCATTAACTTTTATTCATGAAACATTCAGCTATAAGCCAAGTGTGGGCAGAAACTGATTGATGGGGATAACTGCACTACAAAAAGCTGTAAAAGTCACTAAAAATTAAATACTGTTCTGTACTGTTTCACCCACAGGTGAACCCTTTAGAATTTTCTATATTTCTGCATAAGTTTGAGTAAAACGTAATGAGACTGTCTCACAAGTCCTAAAAGTAGATAAACAACCAAATCAAACACTTGAAACAAAAATATGTTGGTCATTTATTTATTGAGGAAAATGATCCAATATTACATGCATGTGAGTGGCAAAAGTATGTGAACCTTTAGGACCAGCAGATAATGTGAGTTAGATGTTGTCAAACAGATGACAAAAGGTCTGAGTAGGTGCCCTGTTTTATTTAAAGAACAGAGATACAAGTCTGATCTTCACAACATGTTTGTGAAAGTTTATCATAGTATTTTTTGAGGACCTCAGAGAGTTGTTGATGCTCATCAGGCTGGAAAAGTTACAAAACCCTCTCTAAAGAGTTTGGACTCCACCAATCCACAGTCAGATAGATTGTGTACAAATGGAGGAAATTTAAGACCATTGTTACCCTCCACAGGAGTGGTCGTCCAACAAAGACACTAAGAGCAAGGTGTGTAACAGTCCAAGAGGTCACATTGGAACCCATGAATCCATCATCAGAACAACACTGATTAACAATAGTGAACATGGCAGAGTTTCAAGGAGAACATGGTGGTGGTAGTATCAGGGTTTGGGCCTGTTTTGCTGCATCTGGGCCAGGACGGCTTACCATCAGTGATGGAACAGGGAATTCTGAATTATATCAGAGAATTCTAAAGGAAAATGTCAGGACACCTGTCCATGAACTGAAAGAGAATATGGATCATACAGCAAGATAACGACCCTAAGCACACAAGTGGTTCTACCAAAGAATGGTTAAAGAAGAATAAAGTTAATGTTTTGGAATGGTTGAGTCAAAGTCCTGATCTTAATCCAATAGGAATGTTGTGCCATTCAAACATGTAATATTTGAGATTATTTTCTTTAATAATTGAATTGTTTTAGGATTTGTGTCACAATTTAATGAAGTTACAGGTCAAATTTATGCAGAAAGAGAAAATTATAAAGGGCTCACAAACACAAAAGGGTGATTAAAATAATAGTGTGAATTCTGGACTTCAACAAAAGTTACTTTTTTTTACTTATTTATTATTTTTTTCTTTTTTGACAATTTTATCCCCTTCCCAATGTAACAGTCTGTTAGCCCATCCCATTCATTAGGCCTCTCCCCATCACTCTTGCAATGTTCCTGACTCTACAAAAGTTACATCTTAATATTTCAAAATTAATGGATGACATTGCTATGGGGATATAAGATGATCAAAAGCAAGTTCTACTTGGATGTTTACATAAAAAATAATGTTTTATTTTACTCTTTGTGAGTGTGTGTCTCACATCCACTAATACCATTTTAGAATACCAAAAAGGTTTTTAAAGTATTACTTTGCAAAAAGTATGGATTAGATTACAAAATGGACAATCATGCACAGGTTGGTAAAACTTGCACACCTTGTTGCCATGGCAGCGAGGGCAGCCTTTCCTCTTGTGTCGGCGATGCTTAGCATCATGACTGGAGTCATGGCAATGACACGGGCAATCCTTCTCTGGCCAATCACAATCCTGCTGACAGCATCACATCATAATAACTGAACTTCTACATAAATGAATGAGTGAATAAAAACTGAATGGATGGTTTTAGACCATGAAATTGAAAATAAATCTATTAGCAAGTCCCCCACCAGGTTGCTTACTTTGTAATTCCTGTGTGTGCCCAGCTCCTTCCTTCTCCTGCTCCTGCCTGTAATTTGGGGAATTTTGTGCGTCTCATCTTCCTCCTCCAGATCAGGGAGTGTGACTTCCTCAAATCCTCCACTCACCCCTGCTCCACTCACCAAGCTCACGCCTCCATCTCCTCCCTCTGGACCGTTCCCTGCATCTTCAAGCCACACTGCCTCCTCAAATTGCCCTGGGCGTGCTGGCGGCGGACGGAGCTCATCAAAAAATATTGAAAATTCTCCCTGCAGGTGTGTATGACCTTTGAGGAGAGTGGACATCTGTGCCTTGAGCTGAGACATCACCAGTAGAATAGCATTATTTAGATAGAAAAAGGCTAAAAACAATGCACACAATGCCACATTTCACTCTGTAATATCTGTGATTCTGATGTTTGAGTTTTAGGGGAAAAATAGTTTGTTAGGATGAGGTATTAAATTCTACATAAAATTAGGCCCAAGACTAAAACAGCTTTTTAATGAAAGTGTCCCATTAAAAGCATAACATTCCTACACATCCTCTCTTACCTCCTCTATGCCTGCAGGGGTGAGGGCTGATCCTGCCTGGAGTGCTCTCACAATCTTCTGGTAGTGAGATGGATTCTCTCCAAAACTGATCTCCAGCTGCCTCAGGAACTTCCTGCTGCGCTCAAACGCCTGCTGTTCCTCAAACTAGTGAGAGACAAAAAGAAAAAAAATTCAACATATAATTTCAGCATGTTAATACAGTATTTACTGCACTGATTGTTGTTGCAATAAATGCATATTATACCAACAAATAACTCTACATAAGTTTGCATAAAAATGAATGAAAACAGCAAAATATAATGATCTGAGATGAGAATGAACGACATGAAAGACCGAGCAAAACAAAGGATAAATCGTGTTTACCAGCCCACACTCCAATGCCTGCTCTGGAAGGAGGAAGGCAGCAAAGTCCTTCAGGAGATCAGGCCAATCTTTAAGGAGAGGTTTTAGCTGAGAGAAGAGTTCCACAGCACTACGGCTATCCCCTCCCTGCTCAAACTCATACAGCAGACTCAAAAACTCCTCCATCTTACCAGGTGTATCTTGCATGACCTCTCGCACCTGAGTCACAAAAACAAAGCAACGGTCAAACAATTTGAGAAAATCAATTTGAAATGTTCAAATATTAAAAAAAAAAAAATTATTTCTATAATATTCAGTTGATGGAGGTCAACTGTGAATTTAATTACAGAATTATTGTGATTCAAATTCATATTTCAGATTTTGAATGTAAATTTAACAATGTAAACACAAAAAGTGAGTTAAGTAAGTCATTTTAGGGTGTTCGTCATTTCAACTCCATTTTAAGACATATTTGCATTTTGCCTACAATTTTAATTATTTATTCATTCACATTAATTTGTACAAGTGGTAATCTGAACTTTATCCACATAATATAGCCTTCATTGTCATTTTTGACTGTGACATTGCTCCACAGTCAGAATTGTAACTGAACAGACTAGAAAAGTACGTGAAACTGGAAATTATAGCCACTTCCGGGCTGTGACTGTGACACTTAAGACTTTGTCTTTAATTCTTGCTCTATGGCTAAGGATAAGTCATGTTCACAATCTGAAAGACATTTACTAGACTTTAAAAAATATAGATTTCATAGCACACTTTGCTATTAAATGTCCAAGCAGCAGTGTGACAATACTACCAAAAGGTTGAAACACACTGTACAAATTGAAATACAAACTTGTAGAAACTGAACAAATCCATCGCAAAGCTAAATTGTATTTGCACTGTAATTTATTTTACATTCAAAAACTGATGTTTGCTTTTGAATCACAATTCAAATATTAATATAGTCATAATAAAAAAATGCTGAATTAAAAAAAAAAAAAACAATTAGCAACCCCCACTGACCCTGTTGAGGTAGGCCTGGGCAAAGGCAATGTCCTTGCTTTCCCGCAGTGGGTCATTATCAAGAATGTGGTCATCATAGAGAAGGAGGAGTTTAGAGGTGTCCTTGCTGCAACGTTCTTGCCGCCTGCATCGCCTTAGACTACGAGGTGGTGGACGACCACGACCTGCCAAAGGATGTGAATTAATCAATTATGGTTATCAGCCAATTAGATACAACTAACAAAAACATCTCATTAGCTCATGGTAAGAACTCTGACCTCTTCCACGTCCTGCTCCTTTACCACTGGTCTGTGGAGGGTCATCCTCCTGCGGCGTGTCTCCTTCCGGCAGTTTTCCCTCTCCCTCTGTATGCTCCAGTTCCTCACCCTTCACTGTCACATCCTCATCATCATCAGAATTCTCCTCCTGCGAGTTTTGAGAGATTGGTGAGGTGGGCGAGGTTGGGGAGGTGGGTGAGTTTGGAGAATTGTCTTCCTCTGAATCACCTTCCCCACATAATCGGCGCTCTGACGCTAACCACGTCAATTTCTCCATCGTCTCCTGTAGTGGACAGCAGAAAAAAAAGTGTTATACGCTGCATGAGACACTGATAGCATACGATTATTATACCACTTATTTGCATGACCACAAAAACAGTTTTCCAAAAATGTAAAGGTGCAAACCTGCAGTTCAGGCACTGAGAGGACAGATTCTTCTGATGCTGAAGACATAACTTCCTCTTCGTCTTCATCTTGAGTGAGCTCATCAAAGTCCTCCTCTTCCTCTTCACGATCACCATCTCCATCCTTCTCATCATCGTTTTTATCTCCTCGTCTTGATCCATCACCTTCTCTCTCTCCACCACTCTCTCCACCTCCTGTCTTCTCTCCTTCATTGCAATCTCTGTCTTCACCTCCTCTACCCTCTCCATTCTGCTGTCCCTCTCGATCATCCCCATCTCCTTGGTTCTCCTCACTGTGTCCTTCTCCTCCACCAGCTGGCTCTCGTTTCTCAGTTCCAGAGGATAGAGTGAGCATCCCCGGTACTTCAAGTCCACAGATAATTTGTTTTTCTTTCATTTTTAAAGAGGAGCTAGTGCTCTCAGTGTCCATCTCATCATCTTTATTAACAGAGTAACAGTGGAGATCCTTTCCCTCTCCTCTCTGCTGTGGAGGTCTGGGGCTGTCCTTGCTGTCCTCCATCATACTCTCTGAGGTCTCAGCTTTAGTATCCATATGACTTCTGTTTAGAGTGCAGTCAGGGCTACTGGAGGATTCTGACAGCTTAAGCAAAGGGCTTCCAAAAAGGGTGCCGATCATCTCTTCACCCACCTCTGCTGTTGCCTCCATCTCTTCTTTACAAACCTCATTGCCATCACTCTCTCTGCTTAATGAAGCTGTGGTTTGAATCCCAGCACCGCCTGAAGGCAGGTCAGGACTGAGTGATAAATTATCTCTGACATTTGGCATGCTTGAGATCTCTGATTCATAAAGCACACTTGATTGCTGAGGTGCTCCTTTTGGATCATGCACCTCAGGATTTTTTGGCTTCAAACTGTCTTTGGGCACAAGTAGTAACTGTGGTGTGCCTCCCTGTGATTCTGTCTGAACCAGCACATACTGGGAATTGTCTACTGGTAGACTAGTAAAAGTGAAGAGGTTCTGAAGACTAGCAGTTGGTGGCTTAACCTCAGCACTGTTACTCTGAGGCAACTGTGAACTACAGATGAGATTTGTAGTGCTTATGCTAGGATCCAGAGTATTCAGGAATGGGGCACCTTGATAATCCGTCACTGGTTTATCATCTTCAAGTTCACACTTTACATCATGCAAGGCAGGACCCTGCCAGGAATGTTCCTGGTGGTCTACAGGCGACATTGCAGGACTAACTTTGAGGCTTTCGGTGACTTGGTTTGAAGAGGAGGGGCTGTGTGAGAAAAATACAGGACTAGATTTCAACTCACTATTGCTAGGCTGAGTGATTGAATCTTGAGGGAGAAGTGGGCTGGAGGACTTCACCCATCCATGTGCAGCTTGTGGATGGACAGTAGCTTCCAAGAATGAAGAAGGGTGGATGATTACCACAGATGGAACTGAATTTGAGACGTTTTCAACAAATTTTGCAGTAGAACATTCCACAGTAGGTGCTGTTGTTCCCAGATTTACATTAACTGCACATCCAGGGGTCAGGGGTATAAGCTGGGACAGCACAGGGGCTGTATTCAATGGAAAAGGTTGAATGGGAACCAGCTTTCTACATATTTGATTCTTAGGCACCTCCGTTTTCTTCTGTAAAGCAACTTGTTTTATACAAGTGGTGGCTAAGCCATTACAGGAGATGTGTGTATTACAGGCTACAGAAGGAGTTGTGGGTATCTGTAGTACAGCAGAGGGCAAACTAGCAGGAGGCTCTGCAGGGTTAATGCACCCGAGCTGTGGAACCACATACTGAAAGTTAACGGGACCAACACTGCTTAATGGTACTGTTCCATGGGCAGGTGTGGCGTTTACCTTGGTTATCGGGAGAGCCCCTTTCACTGGTACACAAGGGCTCTGACTGAGTAAAATTACTCCTTGAGAGGAAAGAGGTGCTGGAACTTTGGGCAATACATTAACTGAGCCTGTACTACATAGAGGAGCTTTAGCCAATGGTGTAAGAGAAGGCTGTGCAAAAGCATGAAAAGGACGGGGTTTGTGTGGTCGAGCAGAAGTCTGGCGCTTGGCCGAGGGGTGTAGCAGTAGATTCAAACCCTTAGGGAGGGTACGAGGGTACTGAGATTTTTCTGGAAAGGTGCGAGTATGGGGTGGTGGAGTATTAATTGCCTCGTTATCAGATGTCTGGTCTTCTGACTGGCTCTCAAACACTGCTTTATGGATATATGGCAAACTTTTCTGTAAAAAAGAGACAACGTTGGAACATCCATGCTGTTACTTCTTTGCTGAAAAGCACTCTTCACTAACAAATGTCAGAATTGAAATAGAAATGTGTGTAACCAAATAAATGTAGGTGAAGAGAAGACAATTTTGCACAATCATCTAATAAAAAAGCTAAATTAATCTGTTCTTTTTCACTTGCATTATGTAAAAAATAATAAACATGAAATTAGAAATTGAATCAAGAATTTTTAATTTTTTTACCAGTATCACCCAAAACGGAAAATGACTGACAACTATGTGCAGTAAAACAAACTCAAATGTCAATGTTTTCAGAAAAGAAAACATCAACATCAAAAAGAATTTTTTTTTTTTTTAATATAAATTTTTGCCAGTTTTCTCCCTTTCCCAATGTGGTAGTCGCCAATTATCCCAACCCATTAGTGGCTCTCCCGATCACTTTGCATTGTTCCTGACTCTAGGAGGGTGGTGACATGCACACGCCTCCTCCATTGCATAAGATACAGCCACCGCCTCTTTTCAAAGATACACCGTCACTGGGGAGCCAACGTGCTCGGAGGAAAGTGCAGGGTCTCTAGTTTCGAATGGACCAATCAGTAGATGCCTGAGCCAGCGGACATTGCAATGTGTGAGTGATAGAGAGAGAGCGAGCGCCATTTACCCACCCAGAGAGAGCACTGCCAATTTTTGCTCTCTTGGGCCCCGGCTGTTGATGACAAACAGCATGACCAGGATTCAAACTCACGATATTCTGGTCATAGTGTCAGCGTCATAGCTAGCTGAGCCACTCAGGTCCCCCTACAGTTCTGTAATTTAATTTTTGTCGTTTGAAATGTTAAATAGTTGTTATTTAACAATACAAGTTAATATTATTTAAGAAAACCAACCAATAGGTAATTCTTAAATTGATCAATTTAACACATACATTGATTGCACACGATTTCCACCTGATGAAAGTAAACTTTAGGGAACGCTGCAACGATATCTTTAAATGTGATTTTCTCAACTTATCTTTTAACAGGTTGACTTCCAAAAAAAAAATTCTCAGATTTTATTTTACACAAAAAGTGGCCTGTCCAAAATTATTCATACCCTTTGCAAACTTTCAGTTTTTGGGAAAATCCAAAGTTATATAACATTCCAAATAGTCCAAGCTGTTCTAAAGCATCCCAATTACCCAGATTCTTTGGGAACAGCTGTTTTAATCAACTCAACAGGAGAAAAACAGAAGCTCTCTGTAGTTGGTTTGTGGACAGTCATGGCTAAGATAAAGGAGCTCACTAAGGACCTGTGGCGGCACATTGAGGCTGATCACAAGTCAGGAAATGGTTATAAGGCCATATCTAAATGTATTCAAGTTCTAGTGGCTACAGTGCAAAGTATTATAAAAAAAATACAAGACATTCAAGCACTGTGGAAAATCTCAGAGGATGTGGTCGGAAGACAAAAGTGACACTAGTGAGAGAGGTGAAAAAGAATCCAAGGATCACCATCAAGGCCATCCTTATGAATCTGGGCTCTGCTGGTAGCAACGTCTGAAGGCAGACAGTCCAACGGACACTGCAGACTGCTGGGTTCCACAGAAAGGGGACACCACTTCTCCAGAAAAGGCACACAAAAGCCCGCTTGGCCTTTGGAAATGCTCCTCTGGACAAAGACGACGACTTCTGTTCTGTTTTATGGTCAGATGAAACAATTTTAATTGTTTGGCCACAATGATGTATCCTTCATTTGGCATGAAAAGGAGAAGCCTTCAACACAAAGAACACCATCCACACTGTCAAACATGGTGGTGGGAACCTAATGATCTGGGGGTGTTTTTCAGCCAATGAACCAGGGAACTGAATCACAGTAAACGGTACTATGAAGAAAGAGCAATACATCAAGATTCTCAACAACATCAGGCAGCCTGCAGAGAAAAGTGGCCTTTGGCACCAGTGGACATTTCAGCATGACAACGACCCAAAACACAGCAAAAGTGGTGAAGAAATGGTTAGCGGACAAAAACATTAACGTTTTGCAGTGGCCCAGACAGAGTCCTGATTTAAATCCAGCTGAGAATCTGTGGAGGGAACTAAAGATCAGCTGGTCAGTTATAGGAAGTGTTTGATTACTGTAATAGCCAACAAAGGCTTTTCTATTGATTATTGAGAAGGGTATGAATAATTTGACAGGACACTTTTTGTTTTTTCCACAATGATGCCTCTTGTACATCATCTTATTATCTTCTGGGAGACTCGCATGTCATTTCTGGTCAAAAGAAAATTGCTGGTTGAATAAAAATAAATTTGCCAGGGGTAGGAATCATTTTGGGTTTCACTGTATGTATAATATATTTCAAAGAATCTTTAACTCCTGAATCAAATTTTCTAACTGAATTGCTGTTTAGTGAATCGAACTGAAAAAATAAAATACAAATGGTACCCGTAGCCAGTTGGGCATGATATTCTTATCTCTTTCCACTGGGGGGAGCTCTTCTCCTGCAAGAACTGGACAGCAGGCCACCGGTAGAGGAACAACAACATGGTGCTGGCAGAAAAACTGAAGAAAAAGCACAAGTTCATAATAATCTTTAGAACAGATAACATAGTCCTCCACAAATACACTACAGACCGCATTCATGTAGCTCAAGTTTAAAGGATACTCAAATTCACACAAGAACAGAAATATACTTTAGGAAACTGTTGTACTATTAAGCTACCACACATTCACATTATTTTATGTACCTTGATGATATTGTCTCCAGCTCTGCTTGAGCACATGTCCTTCACACGCACACGCAGCTGATCCAGCTTCTTGGGTCGAATAAGATACTGACTCATTAAATGGTAGGGAAACTCTGTGTCATTGAAGTGTTTTAGACCTAGAACAATCAGTCTGATCAAAGAAAAACCGTAATAAGAAGCAAAATAATGACAAGAGGAAAAAACTGAAAAAGGACTTAAAAACAGCATAACAGTGATCATTTGCCACCTGCAACAAAGACAGTTATGATACAAGTGCCTTTCTAAGGAGCGAGTATACTGTATGTTAAAGGCTTGGTTTTGGGACATATTATTCTAATCCAGTGGTTCTCAACCTTTTGCAAGCTGAGCCCTCCCAATGCTGGTTTAATGCAGTTCGGGCCCCCCTTCTGACCCCCCCCTTACATTATGTGTGGAATACATGTCTAAATTAC
>BRDA01009730.1:249-13866 GCA_036984385.1 Crenuchus spilurus
CCAGACGCTCTCCTAACCTGCGCTGCCTGAAATGAAGGTTTTAATTCCTCAGATAGCACTGACCACAATTAGTGCTGTACCTCTTTTTACTGCTTGTTAATGGAGCTGTCACTGAAGCAGAAAAAGAAAAGAACTTTCTCACCATTTCTTCTCTTTCTTCTTTCTTTTCAATTTAGCTAGTGAAGGATGAGGAGGTGATAATAAAGCACGAATCTGATGGAGAAATCTAACAATAGGAGCTCATGATCAGGAGAAAACAGATCTGTTTCTTACTCTCACAATGTGTATGATATTCCCTTTCTTGTATTGTAAAAAAAGAAGATAAGAGAGTGATGGCAAAGCCAACAATTGTATACCAAACCTAGAGGCAGTCAAAAACAATTAATCTAATGAAGCTGTTTGATGTACAAATTGAAAATGTTTGACTTTAATGCTGTGGAGTTCCCACCAGCCGGGACAAAATCGAAATTCCACAAGAAAACTTATATAACTCTGCAAGAAACTAAACATAACCTTTAAAGGCTCTACTTTTCAAATACTGTATAGATATGTTAAATCAAAATAGATTTTTAGTTGTGGGTGGAGCTTAAATAAGCAGAGACACATTTTTCAGAGCGATTCAGTCAGCTTTATTTTCTTCCCCCTCATGCGATCTGTCATTCATATGATAATGACATGGTAATTCCGGAGATTCCTTTGGTGGATTAGCAGCTCTAGAATGTGTAAAGACCCCCATGAAACAAAAGAACTCTCACCTGAACAAAGCCTTTAAGCCTTTAACCTTGAGTGTTCACACCTATCTCATGAATATTAAATGTAAGGTTAGTGGCTGAAGAAAACACAGTGTCACCTCACATTTGTTAAGCTTTAGAAATAAAACCACATATAATTTCTAACCCCTTTGACCACAGTGTAGGTAACACCTCTGTTAATTAAGTTCAGAGCTCAAAAGTCTGGACTAGAATTGTTTAGAATTGTTACTGTTTTTTTCACAATATATCAGCACATCTGAAAATGTTTTTGGAAAGTTTAAGTTTAGAGCAGATTTAAGCAAAATATAGATTTATGACACTCTTTTGTGTCTGTTTTGACAAGGTTGTTGCTGAGTTTGTGCTGAAGAAAAGCCTGTGTAACACTTTGTAAAAATTATTTTAGATGGGTGTAATTTGTAAAAATATTAAGGCATGTTAGACTACACCAGAGTGTCTGAAATACCCTCAGACTCCATAGGGTTAAGCACCATTTGTAGGGCTTTTTTAGTTTATAGTTGAAGTTAACATGGCTAAAAAATACTAATGCTCAATAGACACCTAAATAGCCCAATCATTTCCATCAAAATACATCACCAGATGTGAGTGAAGGTGTGACAGACTAGTGGGTGTGGTTTAGGACACAGTCAGGCTTACTGTGAACTGTAAAGATGAATAAAACCTCAACACTATAGACACTTCAGACAGCAGCAGTCCTGGTAGAAGACTGATTTTACATAAAATTTCTCATCATCACTAAAACTCAGTCTAGATCAGCACTTCCTGCTCCAAAATCGCCAACACAACATTCAGCTACACAAGTTTTTGTTATTTATGCCCTATGGCACACATCAATAACCGCTGGTCTGTACATATGGTAAACTATATGAAAATAATTGAAGTATTTCATAAAACAGATATTGTGTCCTTAGCTCTTCTGTTAACACAAAACCATTCGTAGAGCATGTGTGTAACTATAACATCCCAATAAAGAATTTTAAAGGTTGTAAATGTGAACATGATGATACAAATGAAGCCGATATAAATCTACTTACAACAAAAAGCAGATGTGAGCTTCTTTGTTGTCCACTTGGGGGCAGTGTTGGCTACTGCTGCATTTTGTGATTTCCTCATGCACATCTCTTCTCCTCATTACTTTTACAGGGATGTAAATATAATTTTATATCAAATTTAAATGATTATATCTCTGATTTTACTGGGTCTACCATCATCAAACTAACACTAGTGTAGAGTTTAAAGACAGAAGAAACAACAGCAGAAGTTGAAGGTGACTATCTTCATGCTGTGATGTCTAGAAGCAGATGAGTGTTAAGTAATATCAAACAGACTTCTTAATGAGTTGTTCATGTGTATAGGACCCAAAGCATAACATATGTCATCTCATGAATACTGCATAAGCTGTCCGTAAATGCACAAATGTTCTCTAAGGTATTTATTGCATATGTTCCTATGTAAGGTGCTATAAAATAAAGTTTTATTGTAAAAGTTACTCTTAACAAACTACTGTGGTGGGCTGCCATCTTGCGGAGGTCTTTTCCCACCATAGCCCATTAGCCAGAGTGGCTGACACCTCCAATCTCCAACCTCATTTACATCAAAGCCTAGCGAAGGGCCACAGGCGCAATAAAGTATTTAACTCCCACTGCAGTAACGAAGGCGGGGGAACAGGTGTGTGTGCGTGTATCAAAGGTGAAGTCTTGCATGTCATTTGAATGGAAATCTGGGCTGTACTTGTACGTTGGCTGTATGTGCATGAGTGCTGTAAAAAGGTGAATATTGGTATATAATTAAAATAACTGTGGCCAATGGGAAATCTCTGCTCCCTCCCTTCCTCCATCGAAAACCTCACTTTTAAAAAATATGTCATTGCAGCTTTGCAGTCCATTTCCTTAACATAATAATGTGTAAATTAATGTAAATGTATGGTATATGTAGATAAGTCTTTATGTAAGTAGTTATGTAATTCATTGCATTGACATTTGATTTACACCCTCTAGACCAGTGATCACCAACATTCCTCATGGAGATCTGCCACCCTAGAGATTTGAGCTTCAACCATAATCAACCTTACCCAACCCATGTCATACAGAAGGTTTTAGCTAGCTAAGCTTTAGCTTTGGGTTGAAGGTGAAGACTACAGGAAGAAGATCTCCAGGAGAAGATTTGATGACCAATCAACAAGACTGTCAAATGTCAGGATTCCCCCCTCTTCTCCTTACCTTCATGGCTCTCCTCTTCTCCCACTTCCTCATACACCACTCTATTCCACATTGCACTACACTTCCCAACAGTCCCTCCTCCTTGCACATACTCTGAGTCAAAGCTTAGCCCAGCACTCCATTTCCCAGAACCCTCCTTGATGCTCACGGCACTCCTCTCCATGCACCTGTTCTCACTTCCCTTCCTGATTATTCACAGTACTTAAGCTTGGTCCTCACTCCCAGTCACTGCTCTTCATTGCTGAGCTTACTCTCCTTCAGGTAACTTTGTCTTTTGTCCTTCCTGCCTTGCTTTAACCTTTAGCCCCCAGTCTTGTCTTTAGCCCTCAGCACTGTATTGACCCTTGCATCAATCTTTTGTTTATTGAGCCTGATTGCCATCTTTTGTTTATTAAACTCACCTTTTACATTTTCACCTTTGCCTGTCCTCCATTTAATCACCCGGTGGCTGTGTCAGCCTTGCACAAAATGTTCCTAAATGTGTTTGACAAAGATATGAACCCATACCATCAGGTAAGTAAATTACACAGTGAGCAGGTAAGTGATTTTAATAATACTCTTACAGATAATGGCCATTTGTCTGCTCATAGCAGGAGGAAGAATTTATCTACAGTACTTGCTCTCAGAAATATAAACAAAACGGAGGTCCTCCTCCTAGGTCCAAAATGTGCTTTAAATAAGACATCAGACTTGATACTTAATTTTGCTGACTCACTTGCTCATCTCAGCTAAAAATCTGGGTGTCGTGATTGACTCTGACCTATCATTTGATCAGCATATAAGTAACATTGCAAAGATAGCTTTCCTACATCTTTGTAACATCTCTAGGTTAAGAAATGCCCTATCTCTGCCTGATGCAGAAAAATTGGTTCATGCTTTTATTACATCAAGATTAGATTATTGCAATGCACTGTCAGGATGCTCCAGCAGAAACTTGAATAAACTTCAGTTCATTCAAAATGCTACAGCCAGAGTCCTCACTAAAACCAGGAAATTTGATCATATTAGCCCAGTCTTGTCAGCCCTCCACTGACTTCCAGTTAAATACGGTGTTGATTACAAAATCATTTTATTAACATATAAAACCCTGCATGCTCTCACCCCTGAATACCTGCAAGACCCCATCACACATTATAAAACACTAAGATTACTCCGATCTCAGGGTGCCGGTCTCTTACTAGTTCCCAGAATTCATAAGATTTCAGCAGGAGGAAAAGCCTTCTCCTACATAGCCCAGTGACTGTGGAATAATCTTCCAAGTGTTTGGGATGCAGTCACACTCTCTACTTTTAAATCTAGACTTAAAACCCACCTGCTCAGTTTAGCTCTTTGCAATTAACCTCTCCTGTCTTGTTTTTTTTTTTTTTTCCCCAGGAAATCATGAATATGGGGAATGCCAGAAAACTCCCATGACGCTCTGTGATACTGCGCCAACAGGTTTGAGGATAGCAGTATGGACAGATGTCGTTGCCCGCCGACGCTCTGTCTGTGTTCTTTCTGGTTCCCTTCTTTCTCCTACTAGCAATGATCAGACTAAAGCTTTCAGGCTATTACACAATTATTTTGACTGCATTTGGACCCGATCACAACTTTTATTAATATAATTACTGTTTTACACTACAGCACAATGTCGGACTAAACTGATATAAATCTCTCAGTAGTTTGATCAGAGAAGGATGGTCTTGATACTTGAAGGTTTCTTCCTCCAGACTCGGGAGTTTTTCCTTGCCACTGGATTTAAGTTGGTACATGGCAACCCAACCAAGAGGCAGAAGAGAGTAACTCTGCCTGACTCACTTGTCGCTGTGCCTAGGGACGTCATTTGCTGTAGGCATTTGTTCAAGCCTCAAATGCTTTATGAAGGTGAAACTAAAGTTTTTAACTCTCTCCTGAGTGCTCCTGTTTTTCAGGACCCAACACTCCCATCCCCATAGACTGATGCTCAGTGGCAGACACCCACCCACTCTGCTAAATGTTTCTGGAAGTTCCTTGATGTTCAGGAACCATATTATGCTCTGGTTCTTTTAAGTAGTAAGGCAATTGGAGGAAAAAAATCAAGAATATTGGTTCTTAAAGCCTGTGCAAAAAAGGTTCTTAAAAATATATAGATAGGTACCTTTATTGTCACTGTATAGGGTACAGGGTGTAAAAATAAGTGTGTAAAAGATGAAGAATCTGTAAGACATTCAGTTTACTTTTAGAATTCTTTATGTAACATCAGTTTTCATTCTTTCAACAGGTTCAAGTCTACACTTCAAATGTTAATCATAATAAAATTTTCTTAATGAAGACATCTGAGACACTTTGGAGTTTGTGTTGTGTGTGTTTTTTTTGTTTTTTTTTTTTTTTTTTTTTTTTTTTTTTTTTTTTTTTTTTTTTTTTTTTTTTTTTTAATATATAAATAAGGTGATTAAAATAGCTCTAAATGAGTACCTACACTCAAAGAAATGAAGCTTTTACTCTGAAGCTTTGGAGTTTCTTCATTGAGTTCTTTGAGGGCGTCTTCGGCCTGTTGCATTGGTTAAATTTGTTCCTCCAGGAACATAAAATAACAGCTTTTCATAAGCAGGTTCGTAACCCTCTGGAGGCTGAGGGGGTTTTCAGACATTCTGATGTATTCTGACATGCCTTGACTTTTTACAAATTACACCTATCTAATTTCCCCAAACTGTTACACAGACTTTTGTTCAGCACAAACTCAGTAACAGTGTCAAAACAGTAAGAGTGTCATAAATCTATATTTTAATTAAATCTGCTTTAAACTTAGACTTTCCAAATCTTTGTTCAGGTGAGAGCTCTTTGTTTGATGGGGTTTTCCATACATTTCACAGCTGCTAATCCACCAATGGAATGTCCAGAATTACCATGTCATTATTATATGAATGACAGACTGTGTGAGTGGGCAGAAAATTAAACACAGCCTTGTGACTCGTGCTGAAAAATGTCATTGATTTTTGTATGCTTAGTTTTGATTCTAGGATAAAACCTTGCATATTACAGTATATAAGTGTTTTGGTGGAGTTTCCTTAATCTCCTGCAGGTGAAAGTGCAGATTCCAGAGGATTACAAACAATGCATAAAAAGGTTCCTGGTGGCTCTTTTAAGGTTTCTGCTGGTGTGAGTCTGAAGAACCTCTAAAAGATCTTCCAGGAGCTTCATGTTTTTAGAGTGAACAATGCTTGTCTATCTGCTTCTTTAGACAGGTTGGTTTAGGGGGCTGGAGTCAGGGTAAAGGTCATCTCAATCTGAATTTAGATGGGCATCAGCATTTCAAATATGCCCACACACGTAACAATTCCTCGCAGCATGGATTAGGTTGACTTATGAATTCAGTTCATCTTGTGTACTGATGACAGTGAAATTAGATTGACCCAAACATTGCATCGTTTCATGCCGCACTGTAGCTTCTGCAAAAGCCACATTTCCAATGCTTGGCTTCTGATCTGTGTCTAATCAAGATGCAAACTACCTTTACATTATTGACTATCATATCCATGGAGGCTACAAGAGAAAATAGCATCACAACAATGAAAGATCTGTGATGTTCATCATGGTGAAGCATTTTAATACAAATAGATACATATGTGCATGCCTTATATCAGCCTGGGAATATAATTTTACATGCTTGAGTGAGCTCCGTATATTAATTACAGGTGGAAATATGCCTTGGCTAATAATTACTGACGAGCTAATCATTAATCTGCATGCAACTTGCTTGCATTGTGCTTCCGTAGAGAGATGAATGTGTTTGCTGAACCTCATTTAGCGTCAGTCATCAATCATGCTAAGTGTGTGGAGTCCAATTGCAACCACGATTACATATGTCATAAACAGTCACTGTTCAGTGTATTACTGTATACATGCATTCAGGTACAGCTAAAGCTCAAATACTAGCATCGGAGAGCTCAGGAGCATTTCTGAGTGCATCCAGTATCTGCAAGTGATGAGGACATGTGCTATCATAAAGAAAAGATAGAATAACACTGGGATAGTAAGCATTTTACAATATTGCTTATAAAGGCAAAGACTCCAAAGCCCAATACTGTTAAAGTCAACATTTTTCCCTTGAAGAGCTCACTGGGTTAATTTGTTTGGTCTTCTCAACATTTGGTCCACCCAAAAAAAAAAAAACAGGCCAGGAAGGTGTGATGAGGTCAGACTGAAAGGTGACCACCTTCTTTCTCTTTGCCGTCCACTTGGTTAGTTATCCAGTGCGCTGTTCACTTCATCCACGCTGTGTTGATGCTAAATGTCAGCTGGCTGTTTCTGACAGGGGTCGGACACTCGGCGGCTTGAGCGTGGACTCATTTGAACCTTCATTCCCTGCTCTGCAGAAACCAGATGACTACACTGATTGCAGGCCAGTTTTCTGTGCATGACCTTTCGACCTGTGTTGAATGAGCAGCGGTACAACTGGTCTCCGATCAGTGGCGCACTGACAAAGCTCTGGGGAGGGAAAATGTCAGTGAGCATTATATCTACTCCACACACACACACAAAAGGCAACAATTAGATAAATGAGGCATGTGAGGAAGCTCAATTGTTACCATCATCCTTCCTTGTTTCAGAGAAAAAGGAACATTTAATTGATTTGAAATTCTTCACGTAAACTTTTACAGCTGCTTTATATGTGAGCACTAATTAGTCAATTTGTCTAATTTAATAAGTGTAGCTTGTATAATTTCCATTATAAGCCCTACTCAACAGATTAAAATACTGTGGAGCATCAGGCTCAAGGCCAATTGTCAGTTTGAGGAGTTCTCTGGTCCTCCATCCAGTACCTTTGGGTTGAGTTGGAGTGTCCAACTTCAGGACATGACCTTAAGAATGTGCTCATGACTGAGTACAATCAAATCTGCATTTAAAGTAAAGTCTTCTCAGAAGAGTGCAAAGGTGTCAAAAGTATTCACACTCATTATTCAAGTAGAAGTATAGATACTAGTTTTTAAAAAGACTAACTTAAGCGTTTTACTCTAGTAAAAGTACAAAAGTGCTGGTTTCAAAACTACTATAAAAGTATTGTAAGGAAAACAAATGCCAAAACTTAGGCTGTGCAACAGGGACATATAGTGCTCTACCCCACCCCCCATGCCCAAAATATTTTTTTTTCTAAAAGCCGTAATTACTATAATGTTATATTAAAATGGTAATGTTGACATTTTTTGGGATGTACTGGCTACCTGTTTCAGCTGCATATATCCCCCTTGAAAATGAAAACATTTTAGTAATTTAAAATATAGCAGACCATATATGTGTAGTACTGAGCTTACTGGAGAGTGGCGATCGCTTACCAATAGGGTATCAGAATGGTATATGTTTATACTTATTATCCAACCACAATCAAATTCACTCTTTCTGGATGGCTAATTTATCTGGATAGGATGTTTTTTGAATGATGACAAACCCAAATGAAATAAGTAAAAATAACGAGGCTGTTTTTAAAATGTAAGGAGTAGGAAGTACCAATAATTGCATGAAAATGTAAGTAAGTAGAAGTAAAAAGTCATCCAAAAATAATTACTCCAGTAAAGTATAGAGAACCAAAATTTTTACTTAAGTATAGTAATGAAGTATTTGTACTTTGTTACTTGACACCTCTGGAAGAGTGGAGAATATTACTGCAGTATAGTGAATAATAACCATGATAACCTGGATCTTGTGTCCACAAATGTGTCTACAAACCATAAAAAAGCAGTTCTGTATTATTTGTAGTGATCCATGATCAATTCCTGGTTTAGCTAATCAATAGTTCATTGTTCAGTGCTATCCGCTTTGAGATCCGTTTCATGATCAGATATCCTGAATTTTTTAGCATGTGCTGGTCTAATTCTGAATTCATTGTTCTATCAATGACAACAGTCTAGTCCCAGATACAGCAAAACAGGCCCAAACCATGATACTACCACCCCCATGTTTCACAGATGGGATAAGGCTCTTATGCTGGACTGCTTTTCCTTTCTCTAGAACAGTCTTTGAAGGCAAAACATTTTCCTAGTAGCCTTATTCTTAATTGGGTTTGCTTTGTGATACTTTTACTAGATGTGTATAAATATATCACCCTAATTGTTACTGTGCGTGAACATAAGAGTTCATCAGTGGAATGTGCATTCTAATTAACACCTTTGAGCCAATCAGGTACATATTGGAAGCCTAAAAAAGCTCTAATTGGCAGCAAACCTTTATTAAAGAGTCACTCCATATGTGTTATTAACACATGAAAGTCTTTGAATAGTTTAAATATGGTGAACATCACTAATTAACATGTTTTATCTTATTATCTTATGTTGTTAATTCAGATGAGGTATTTTAATACAGCTGATGCATTATCAGCATGAGGTAAATGGGCAAGTTTTTTTGTTTACGGCCCCTTGCTGAGGTGAAAGTAATGGTTTTGGGAAGAGAGTGGAATCTGTCCATTTGCAGAAAGGGTGGGTGTAATTAGTGCTGGTAATTAATCACATGTCACTGGCTCTCTGCCTCCCTGCCAATCCACCATTGGTTAGATCAGGCGTAATTTGTCACACAGGATGTGATTAATCCTCTGATAGAGCAGAAAATCTTTCCCCGAGCTCCAGTCCTCTGAGTTTTTCCTCCCCTATTGGCTGTTTAATATGATTATTGAAGCTGATATAACTAGGTTCTGTATTTATTATTATGCCATTTGATATTTTTCATTCGAGAAGATAGAAAGAAGATGCCCAAGAGTCCTAAAATGAAATGGACCTAGGGTCCTCAATGGTGCACTCTATTTCTACATAAAAAAGGTCCAATAAAATGAAATGTGGTAATTATTAAGACAGTGAAGCCCAGCGGGTCATAGTTATAGCACTGGCAGGATTAGACAATTATTGTTATCTACCCACACTGCCATTCAGGAACATGTCCATTATAATCACATCCACTGCTAGGATGTGCTCACAGACGTGACTGTTATTTTCGCCCCAAAAACAGGGACATATACAGCTCTCTTGCTGTCAATTACTGCAGGAAACAACTTTATTTGTACACTTTTCACAACAGTCTTCGTCCCAGAAATGTAGGTCCAGACCACTAATGGGAACTACCGTGTCAGGAAAAACTCTTTAAGAACATGAGGATACACTGTGTCTACCATCCACTAAACACTTACAGTCAGCACATACTAAATAACATCTTTATTTTTATGCTTTTATTTGTTTTAATCATTTATAAATTCATTCTCTTTATAGTGAGTGAGCATTTCATGATGGACCAATAGAAACACATATAGGATGAATATGCTGGACTCAGAAAGAATGGTAAAACATGGTTGAACATCGTGGAACATGTTTAAAATTATAGAAATTATGGACTCATAAAGGATGGTAGAACATGGAAAAATGCTTATGATGTGGTAGAATATGGTGGACTCATGAAGGAAGGTAGAACATGGTGGACTCAAAAGATGGTAGAATATGGTGGGATGCTTATAAGATGGCAGAATATGGTGGACTCAAAGGATGGTAGAACATGGTGGAATGCTGATAAGATGGCAGAATATGGTGGACTCAAAGGATGGTAGAACATGGTGGAACGCTTATAAGATGGTAGAATATGGTGGACTCATGAAGAATGGTAGAACACTTATAACCCACTAAACACTGGACGTCATATGGATGTTTTTTTTTGGCTAAATCTGGTCGGCCGGTCATGGCCTTTATTTAGCTCAAAAATAGACGTTGAAAATTGGGCTTTGTTTAGTCCGTCTGATTTGGACCAAATTTAGCCTAGAAATAGATGTTTAATATTTTGCTGTTTTCAGTCAGTCAAATTTGGACCAAATTTAACCAAAAAAGAGAAGTTTAATATTTAGCTGTTTTCAGTCATTGGATTTGGACCAAATTTTGCCCAACATGGTATCTTTCTGACCACATTTAGCCCAAATACAGACATGAAAATAATATGATTGATGCAATAAGATTAATGCTAAAGTTGTGGGCAGTCCCAAATGAGCCTTCTGAATATAATTACAGCTGTTCAAAACCTATAAGTGGTACCCCTACGTACGAGCATCCCCACTAACGAGTATTCCAGGTAACGATTCAAGATCTCTGAATATTTTTGTTCCAGGTAACGAGTAAAATTCCATGTAACGCGTAGCGTAAATTAGTTCAAGTATGCCAACCGCTAGGGGCGTGGCGGTCGTAGCATCCGCATCACAGCGGGCGTGAACTCTCACACACACCTCCTATCCATCCGAACCATATTTACAGTGAAAGTCTCTGCTTACAGAGAACGGCGTCTTCCGCGCGTCCACAGCCCAACAAGCTAGTAGCGCTACAATATGTTTAAATACAGATCACTTGTGATGTCACTGCTCTTTCACATTTATCTGTATTTTCCTCCTGTTTTATGACACACACACACACACACACACACACAAAATACGAATTTGGGGTGATAGCAGTGTAGAACTGCCAGAGTGACTTGTGACTGATGGGTCACTAAAAATTCAGAAGTCAAAGCTTGCAGGTGATTCGGCAAGGAGGAGGAGGGCGGGGCAAGTAGCAGGAGGGCGGGCGCTTGTTTTGAAAAACTGACAAGACTAAGGGATGAGACTAACGGACAACACTAATATTAGATAGAAACAACTGACACACTTGAACTGGTAAGTGAAATAATAATAATTTATATTAAAAAAAACCCAGAAATGTTTGTTTGACTGAAGTTTAGTGAAGCTAATCATTTACAAGGTTAAGTTTCCAGCAGCTAATGTTCAGGCCAAATTAGCTTGTCAGTGTTAGCCTAGCTAGCATGTTGTAGTGGAGCAGCTGAGTTAAACAGGATTTCTGAGGCTCAAACTGGGTTTGTAATGTGAATTGGTATGTTAGCTGGGTTTGTAATGTGAATTGGTCTGTTTGAATGGTGGTGAACATGGTGGACTCATGAAGGATGGTAGAACATGGTGGACTCATTAAGGATGGTAGAACATGGTGGACTCATGAAGGAATTATTCCTCTTAAATATAAAAAGACGAGACAGAAAAAGCTTGCCCAATGGTATAATGATCAGACTCGCACTTTAAAGCAAGTAGTTCGGAAATTAGAGAGGAAATGGTGGACAACTAAACTAGAAATATTCCACTGTGCCTGGAAAAACAGCTTTACAGAGTATAAAAAAGCCCTCAATAAAGCATGTTCAGAATATCTTGCATCCCTGATTGAAACCAATAAAAACAATCCTAGAGCACTTTTCAGTGTGATTTCTAAGCTTACAAAAAATCACGCAGAAACTGAAACTCTGATTCCAGCTAATCTTACTAGTGACACCTTTATGGACTTCTTCAATAATACAATAGAAAACATTAGACAAAAAACTATATCTGTAGCCTTAAACCCAAGCTGTCTGCTATCAGACTTAGATGAAATAAAACAAAACACAGCTTTGAAAGACAGGCTGGAAGTTTTTAATCCAATAACACAACTAGATCTGGAGAAAATTATTGCTTCATCAAACTGTACAACTTGTAGACTCGATGCTATTCCTTCAAAATTACTTAAAGAAACACTCTCAGTTACAATTAAACCAATTTTAACAATAATAAACTTGTCCCTTAACTTAGGACACATACCCAAAGCTTTTAAACTAGCAGTTATTAAACCTTTGATAAAGAAATCAAATTTAGACCCTAATATGTTGTCCAATTATAGACCTATCTCTAACTTACCATTCATGTCTAAAATTTTGGAAAAAGTTGTGGCCCAACAGCTTTGCTCATATTTGCATAAAAAACAAATTTATGAAAAGTTCCAATCTGGATTTAGGCCCCATCATAGCACTGAGACAGCTCTTATTAAGATACCAAATGATCTTCTTCTTGCCTCTGATAAAGGCTGCATATCCTTATTAGTTTTACTTGATCTAAGTGCAGCTTTTGATACAAGACCACAATATTCTACTAAAAAGACTAGAGAACATGGTTGGAATCACAGGAACAGCCCTATTGTGGTTTAAATCTTATCTAACAGAACGTTACCAGTTTGTAAATGTTAATGATGTATCGTCCAACAGTACAAAACTGAGATGTGGAATTCCACAAGGATCTATCCTAGGACCTCTATTATTCATACTTTATATGCTTCCATTAGGCCACGTTATAAGTAAACATTAATTTCCACTGTTATGCAGATGATGCACAACTTTATATATCAGCTAAACCTGATGACAGGATTAGATTAAAGGAAATGGAGGATTGTGTAAAAAATTTGTGAAATGCTGGATGTCATATAACTTCCTTCTCTTAAATAGTGACAAAACAGAGGTCCTTCTTCTGGGCCCGAAAACCATGAGAAATAAATTATCAGGCTTAAATTTAAATCTGGATGACTTCACTGTTACACCTGACTCAGTAGCAAAAAATCTTGGTGTTATAATTGACTCAGATTTATCATTTGACCAACACATAACTAAAACTACTAGAACAGCTTTTCAACGACTTTGTAATATTTCCAAGTTAAGAAATGCCTTATCCCTACAGGATGCAGAAAAATTGGTACATGTGTTCATTACTGTAAAATTACTGTAATGCACTGTTATCAGGACGCTCAAGCAGGAACTTAAATAAACTTCAATTAGTTCAAAATGCAGCAGCCAGGGTTCTTACTAAAACA
>BRDA01009731.1:0-10405 GCA_036984385.1 Crenuchus spilurus
GTATATAAATATTTATAAAGGCTTATTCCAAAGGGTGTTATCTATGATAACGGCTGATTTTGCCAACTTTGTTCAAATTTACTTATGTAACCTTTATGACAGATGGTGACAATTAGTCTTTCTAAGCGTATGTCACAAAAAAAGAATATTGTGTTTAGAATTTAATTTAAAAAGATATAATTTAGCATGAAGTGATATTTGAAGTTTACATCATTAAATTTAAAGACAAACATTTTCATAGTACATTTTTATTAAGTATTATATATATATATATATATATATATATATATATATATATATATATATATATATAGGCCTCATCTACAGCACATAAGCTTGGGACATAAATGATGTTCATAATTTAATTTAGAAAGGAAAACTGTCATATGTTGAGTTCATATGAAGTGATATATTTCAAGTCTTCATTTACTTGTGATACTCTGTGAATCAGTCAAAATATATTTAAAAAAATTCTAATTTGAGATTCTGGATTTCTGATTTTCATGACAAGATATACCTATCAAAATTAAAATTAAAAAGGCTTGAAATATGTCACTTTATGTGTAAATAAATATAAAATATGACTGTTTACCTTTAAGGATTAAAATTATGAACAATTTATGAACTTCTTAATCACATTATAATATTTTGATGTGCCACTGTATTAATGTTTATGTGGGTTTCATCCTTACGTAGGTGCCATGTTTCCAACCTTACAACCCCGTTTTTTGTTTTATTGTTTTGTTTTTAGTTTACTTTTTCTTTCTTTACTAATGAATTTGTTGTAAAATGTCTTATATTTTATATAAGTAAAAAAAAAAATGTTCTCTATGTGTCTTTCTGCACTTTAAAGTAAAATAATAATTAAATAAATAAAATAAAATAACACACAGGAGTCAGTTAAAGTTTACAGTATACACTCGTCAGTTTATTGGTCACCTTCTGCAGTAAGGTAAGTGTGTGTGCCTGTGTATGCATGTGTATGTGTGTCTGTTGTGTATGTATGTGTGTCTTGCACTTGGTGCACGTTCTGTATTTGGCCTCTTAATTTAAAATGGACCCTTTTTGGCTACAATAACACAGAATTACCATGTATTCAAATCTAGATTATTACTTCCATTTGTCATCTTCTTTTTCTTTTTCTTTACATGAATCTCATATATCCAAAAGTGAAAAAAGAATGGATGTAAAGTTTGGAGATAAGGCTTTAAGAACCCCTGTAAAGTTGATGGCCAAAAGCTGAGACTCCCGTGGTCAGAGACCAGGACACTAAACCAGCAAAAACAGCGCGAATGGAGACCACACTTTCAGAGAAGAAAACAAACCAATAAAAAGGGAAAAAAGCAAGAAGTATAATATATATAGATAGCTTTATATATATATAGATTTATATTTATTTCGAAGCTTAAAAGAGTACAGTTAAGACTTCTCACATGTGATATAACCTACGCATTGTCTGAGAGAGTACGATTTAGGCCACTGCTGTTGTCCTGCTCACAACGTGAACTAAAAACCTGGAAAAATAAAAAAGGAGCATTTCCTCCTGATCTGCTGCTTTTCCCGGCAAAAAAAGAAAAAGAAAAATAGATTTAGGGAAAAAACACCTGACCACACACACACGCACACACAAAAATAGAAAAACAGTCATGTCTAAAAGAGTGATATTGCATTTATAATGCACAAAGAGTTTTCTGTACAATTGGCTTCTCAGTGGTGTGTGTGTACAAACAACTAAAGGGCTCAGTGAATAATATCTCCATCATTGTTGATTTCATTGGGTGTTCTTTTTTTCTTCTCCTTGTTTGTTTGTTTGTTTGTACAGTAGTGCTGTAAACAGGCACACGCAGTATCCGAGAGAAGTGAAAGTCCTCCCGATTCTCTCGTTGTCTTCATCGTCCTCGTGATTTTGATTTTGTCTTTTGTCAGCAGTGCAGATCTGTACTCCGTTCCATCTCAGTCCTGCTGAGAAGCGTGCTGTCCTTCCGTCCATGCCGTCTGTCCATCCTCATGAGTCTATCTCTCTCTATCTCTCTCACGCTCACTTGGCCCTGGTGGCTCTGCACCCTCCCCCGTTCACGCTTCAGGAAATGGAGTCTGACTTGATGCTTGAAACCTGATGGTCCTTTCCATCCATCAGTCTGAGTGATTGTGCAAAATCACGCTGTCTCTGGTATGTCCACACGGAAGGAGCTAACAAATCCTTTTCCGCGCTGTGAAATTAAAGACATGTAGGTTAGGAAAGAGAGCTGCAATAACATACCAAAATAACCTCCTAAAGTGTGGTTTCTAAGTGCTTCTTGGTTGTAGGGCTTTGAGGAAAGAGAACCTTTACATTATATGGAAGTTCTTTAAACTTTTAAAAGGTTCTTACACATTATTTATAAAACAAATGGCACTTTAAAGAGTCATCCACTGAAATGTTCTTTAGGGACTTTCCAAAGAAGGCTGCATGGCATCTCTAGTCATTTTACTATGAAACATTTAGTCAAACATTTTATTATGAATGGACCAATAGAAATGCTCCAAAAGTCTCAGTTCATTAACATGCACTGATGTTTTCCCTTCTTATGCAGAGTTCACAGTTTGGAGATGCAACGATCTGTTGAGAGTAAAACCATATAGATTCTTAAATCAGTAAAAGTCATCTTCATTCTGAAAAGGTCAGAGCACCTCTGTACACCAGCTCTGAGAATGCATTAATGAGCAGTATTTGGCTCAAATACATGTACACTCAAAACTGTCCAACATTGCAAAAAGTAAAGGAGCCTCAAACATCCAATGGGTCACTCAAAGAAAGAAACCACCCAAGAGCGAAACATCAAGAAAACCATTTAAGAGGTTACTCAAGGGGCTGTTATGAGTTTAGAGGCTCCTACAGTAACCTCTAGCTACATTGCTAGGTTCCATCAAACACCAAGCTTCAGTTCTGGGTTC
The DNA here is from genome assembly GCA_036984385.1 of Crenuchus spilurus. Taxonomy (NCBI): domain Eukaryota; kingdom Metazoa; phylum Chordata; class Actinopteri; order Characiformes; family Crenuchidae; genus Crenuchus; species Crenuchus spilurus. The sequence continues at coordinate 2,935 of BRDA01009731.1, forward strand.
CTCAAATAATTTTTTTTTAATAAATAAAATTTTTATAATATTTTTTTTATGATAAATTATTATTAAAAAATATATATATTATAAAAATATATTTTTTATTATTTATATAAAAATATAATTAAAATTATATGTTAAATAAATAAATTGAGAGAATTAGCCTTTGGCAAAAAGGTTCATGGAGGCTCCCTAAAGGGTTCTGCTTTTGTTGCAAGCTGAGGAACCCCAAAGGGAGGTTTGAGTAGCCTTTCATTTTTAAGGTACACAAACATGACATCTGCCACCCACAAATAACCTCTTTTGGATCCACATAACAAAGTCTAAGCACAAACACAGCTCTTCATAATATCCTCATCAATTCCACATGCATCTCTTGTCTTCAGTAGAAAAACAAACACGCTGCACAAAACTAGCAGGACAGCTTTGGGAAACACTTGTTTTTTGTGTATGTGAATGGATTGTTGACACGGCCAATCAAAGCACCGTCTCTGTAAATGTATTTCTGTACACTCGTGAGACATTGGCCAGACTCTGCCGTCTCTTTCCAGCTATTTTTCGCCCGGTTATTTTGGGAATTGACAATCTCAGGCCAGCTCTCAGATATCAAAGGATAAAAGGATGATCTTTCTCTGTCCTTTACTTTTAAAACAGGAGCAGAAAATACCTTTTATGCTTATATGAAGGGCATTAAAAAAAACAAATCTAATCTGTTTTAGAAACTATTGCACTAAAAACCCTGCATGGCCTTTCAAATATGACAGAAAAGACACAAAGTTTCAGTGAAAAAGTTTCAGTGACATTCTAAATGTTGACTTTAAGTGTAAATACATTAACACATCCTCCAACAACAGCACCTATGATTCCACAATAACTATTAATGTTTGCTCATTTGGCTAATTTGGCCTGTTAAGACATTATGGTATGCTTTTTATTTTCAGCAAATAAATAGAAATTCTGACCTAAAACATGCATGCATAACATGGATGTGATGAGTTATTTATAGCTTAGAACCAAACATGTCATATTGCATGTCACGCTCCACTTTTAAAAATAAAGGTGCCACAAAGAGATTCTTTGAGGGTTGCCATAGATGAACCAGTCTGGATTCCTTAAAGAACCTTTTAAGTGGCTGGTTCTTCAAAGCAATTTATTTAAATAAGTTCATATATAATATACTTTAAAGAACCAAGTGTTTAAACTGTAAAGAAACAAAAATTGCTTCATCTATGGTTTCACAAATAACCCTTTGTTTACGAGTGTGCAGGAAGCAGCCATTAACACATACATATGAGTGCATCTCCAAGAATTACAACATAGTGATAAAATTAATTTGTGTTCATAATTGAATTCAAAAAGGTAAACTCATATAGTTTATATTCATTACAGGTAAAGTGACATATTTCATGCCTTATTTTTAAATGTGGATAAGGTTTAAATAGTAATTTACTCCAAATGATAATAACAATAATTTGACATTCTGGATTTTCATGAGCTAAATCCATACTGAGCAACATTTAAACAAAAAGTCAAATATGTCACTGCACGTATAATGAATAAAATACACTGTATATGACTGTTTACTGATTTGGATGCAATTAAGAAAAATTTACTTTTTTTCTTTTTTGAATAAATTATGAAAAATTAACTATATATACTATATATATATATAAGCATGCACACATGCTTGGTTACATCTGAACCCAGATCTGAAGTTTTAGTGAAAAAATAAATATTTTAAATAAAATATGTAATATAAATATGCTAGCGCCACATGGATTATGAATGCTTTGCTAGAAATAGAACATTCCTAGCACTTGTTTGAATCAGTGAGAAAATCCAACATTAATCAGAGTGGAAGAGGATGAGGAAGTGAATGATGGAGAGATGGAGGAGATGGAAGGATGTACAGTAATTGGTGCAGAACTGAAGGAGCAGAAGGGGAAGGAGAGAGTAAGAGTGGAACAGCACTTCACGCCAGAGGCTATCGGAGGAGTTTGGAAAAGGGCTGAATTTAGCTCAGAGCAGGTCGGATAGGGGGAGATAAAGAGAGATAGAGAGAGTGATTGGAAGTGAATGTGTGCTCTCTCTCTCTAGGTTGGGGAATACTCACACAGGTAGTTGGCTTTGTAAGGCGTGCGCGTGTTAGACAGAAGGGTATCATACTCTCTCCTGTCTAGCGTGGAGGCGTGGAGGTGCTGTTGGTTGTGTTGGTGGTGTAGGTGTTGATGTTGGTGTGAGTTGTATGATGGCTCTTTGCCGAAGGTGGAGAATGATGACTGATCGCCCACGGTCACCTCGGTCTCAAATACCTCAGAGTCGGGCACAGCGTCCATGCCCGGGACGTGCAGGTTGCTGCGGTAATCCGCGCCCTGCCGCGATTCCGTGGGCACGAAGCTGGGCATCCAGCACCGGTCCGAGTGACCCAGGGCCTTACACTCCTCCGTGCAGTTGGAGAACAAATCTGCGCCTGCAGGGACAGAGAGAAAAAGGTATGGGGTTAGTCTTTGAAAGTGGATGGGGGTTGTACGAAGTGCCTGACAAAGTTTTAGGGACAGCAAACAACTGTTAATTTACACAAAGTCTCCACAATGTCACTTCCTTTAAAACTCTTACTGTATAGTCTACTCTTCCCTGTCATTGTGATGTCTCCACAATATGGTTTATGTGATATGCAATACAATTATCTATCAAAGCCATATTGTATTTACAGTGTTGTAAAAAGTCCATGTATTTTGTTGATGTTCTAAATGTAAAGAACTCTTTTTTTTTTCTAAATGTGTGGCCTGTGAAAAGTTACGCATTTTTTTGTAGAAACATTTGCATGAGGCTGTAACAGTAGACTGTGTATGTATATATATATATATATATATATATTCCCACCTATAAAGAATGGAGAGGTCTGTAATTTTGATTGTAGGTTTGTATGTTATGAGGACCTTATCTAAGATATTCATTGTTTTTTTTTTTTGTTGTTGTTGTTTGATCCAACAGCTCACATAAAAAGTACCTTCAAAATTTTAATTTTAGAAGATAAGGGAAAAATGTTCTCAACTTTTAATGTAAGTCAGTATAAAGAGATTAAATTAAGCATAATTTTTGGGGCAGCTCCAATTATGACTGAAATGTGTTTTCAAAATGTACATTTTCAAATTGTGACAAAATGTAACTTATAGTGGTCAAAAATAATGAAGCCCAAACTTAAAGCCCAAGCTGAGATTATAGTAATGGATTTCTGTATATTGGAAGGAATTTTACAGTCATAATATGCATTAATATAACTGCATTATAGCATTTTACACATATCATGCAACCCTAAGCAGAATACTACAGCCTTAATTCTACCTCTATGCACACTTTTTTCATTGCTAAAATTATACTTTTTCTAATCAATTGTTGCAATGATGTGAAAAACATACAGTATTGCAACATGTCTCCATATCATTTATCCTCAGATATCAATAAAGTAATATATTATAGACTAAGCAAGTCTTTTGTGCAAAATAAATCAATATACATGTACAGATATTTGAGATAATATAGTTTGACAGTGTTATCATGGGAATAATACTAGAGCCTGCACATCTTATCCCCAGGAGCCTAGCAAAACAAGATTTTAACAATAGTTTAGAAAGGAAAACTGTCAACTGTCATATTCAGACTGTTAGCAGGAGAAAAATTACATTTCAAAAGAAAGAAAAAATGTCTACCTAGTTTTTCATAGAAAAAGTAATGGAAGAAATAGAGAGATCATTTTAAGTCATATTGACATCGCTAATGATGGCGAGGCGAGGCCTGTGAAGTTGACATCTCCAACGTTTCCAGGCTTACTGGAGAATTAGAAATGTATAAATCCTGATGAAATGTAATATCAGTCATTCAATTTGACCATATTTAAAGCTATGAGCATGAAATGGCTTAGGCACCGCAGGCTCCAAGCATGGAGAGATTGGTTTCTGCTCCGTTTCCTTTTTTGGAGTGACTTAATATGTCGAATTACCCTGATCAAAGCGTGCAACACACACATGCACACACACAAAGCTTGGTGAATTTAGGCATTGCACTAATTTCTGAGGTGTTATCCTCTTTTTCTCTGTTGACGATCAAAGCTAGGTAGATGGAGGAGCTTGCCCTGGAGACAAACGTTGAGCTTTATTATGCTTTAGCTCTCTGCTCCATCACCATTTCACTCCACAGCAACAGACAAATCAATAGGCCACATTTATCAAGCATCTCAGAGCAAGAAACCTGATCCACGATCAGGTCTAATGCAGTTGTAGTATTGTATTAAAGGAGTAAGCTGACCTCAGATCATCTATTTCTATTTCTTCCCATTCTTCTATTCACTTCTATTCATCCAATCATTGAGATGTAAAAAAAAAAAAAAAAAAAAAAAAAAAAAAAGAAAAAAACAGCTGCAATTTTTTTATCAATGTACATTAAGTGATTTGGAGCCCCATTAAAAAAAATGTTTTTAGTTAAGTGTCATTTAGATTTAAGAATTTATTATTTGATTTTTTTTTTCAGAATAATCATTTTAGTTACAATTTTTTTTTACTTTTAAAGGTGAATGTAACTATAACTTTATACAACTATATAACCACTATATGATTCATTTACTTTCAGTATGTACAGTTCATATACATACACTACATTTCTGGATCATCATGAGATAATTTTATTGTATTCAGCAGCAAAAGTGTTAGTGAGGTAAGGATTTTGTATGATCACCACTCCACCTCATTTCCAACTCCCCAACCTAAAAAGTATTGGATGGAGCACCCAGGGGCGTAGCACCAAATTCTGGGCCCTATGCACAAGCAATGCCCAGGGCCCCGCCCCCTATTATTATTATTATTTTTTTTTAATTTAAAAGAAAATAAAATTCCAGACTCCTCAGGGGCCCTCTCCACACTTGGGGCCCTGGTAAATCAGTGCCACTTTTCCCCCCACTACGACGCCCTAAATTCCAGAGAACCACTGCTCCACAGTTCAGTGCTGGGAGACTTTATGCCATTAGGTTAATCTGTTACAGAGAGTCTAATTTTACTGCCAATTCTTCTCTACAGTGACTATAAAAGCTGAGGGGGTGCATTTGTACATCTGTGTAAGCAATGGGTGCAATGTAAAGTAGCTGAGTGCATTCATTAAAAGGGGTGTCCACAAACATTTGGACATATAACATATTACCAATAAAATGAAAATAACATCTACAATATCAAATTATAGCTGTAGGTAATGTATTTTGGAATAATTTGAATATCACCACATACAGTAATTGTATTTGAGGTCCTTGCCTCAAGGTGCCTGTTGGCAAGCTTTGCCAAGTGCAAGGACCACTCACGCATGCCACAAAAATGGAGAATCACATGTAACTGCACTGCTTTTTAAGATTTCTCACCTCAGCTTTAATCTAGGAATGCATTCTGCTTAATCGTAAGCTCTGAGCCACCCGTCGCTTTAATAGCAGAATAACCGAACAAATCAGAAAGCCAAGAAGCCCAAGCACAAAGGTGCTACACGCAAAGTCAGCGGGTGGAAGCATATCCTGTTAGCCCTGCCTGACTGTCGTGCACAAGGCTTTTTTTTTTCCTCCCTTATTTTGTACTCCCGTTATCAGCCCAGCAGGTGTAAGCCGTTCCACTATGTGTGTGTGTGTGTGTGTGTGTGTATGTATTTGTGTGTCTAAAAAAAGCTGAGTAGTTCCAAATCCCCCTTAGCTCTGAAAACTTCACGTCAAAAACAGTCAGTAATTACAGCTGCCACATTAATATTGTTTTCTTTTTTTTAAAGCAGCTCAAAGTAGCAGTGCAGCTTGTCAGTGGTGAGATTGTGTGTGTTTGTGTGCGTGTGTGTATGTATGTGGGTATGGAGGGGGGGGCTCCTTTTTAATCTCCTGACTAGCCCTTCAGACAGAAGACTGGTCAGCACATATAGACTTTGGGTTTCTGCTTTAAAAGAGGATTAGAGTCATTCAACACAATATGCAAACAGTCTGCTTAAGACAAGGCCTTATGGGCATAGCTGTGGTTCTTAGCCAAGCAGGAGGCAACAATTGAGACACTGTTAAAGTTGTTTAGCCATCAAACACAGCTATTATGACACACCAAGAAAGTAAAAAAGAGGTACAGAGTGAGAGAAAGAGATATTCAGACAGACAGACAGACAGGTGAGAGTGCAAGAGACAGCGACAGACCAAGCGAAGCTGCAAGGAGGAGTTTGATATTTAGAGAGAACAAGATAAGACACTCAAAGGCCAACAGACTCTTCCTTGCCTCTAATCCCAGTGAGACATCTTGATATCTCCTGACATTTTGTGAAATTAAATGCTCTGTGTATTCATCTAGTGTCACTGTCTTTCTTTCCCATCGGTAAATTGTAAAAAAGCAATTACATCGTGAATTACAGCAGAGTTTGGAGAGATAGAGGGGAAAGAAAATGTCTCTGGAATGTTTCGGTTGACCTATCCAAGCTCTGGTGACCATAAATGCCTTCTTTTGTGGCTACTAGGTTGGACAAACTTAACAGAATTATGGCAAATAAAAAATCCCATTCAACCTAATGGGAAGTTGAAGTGCATATGCTACTAATACCTACTTTTGGAGTGTGTTATTAATATCCAATAAAATTAGCATGGTGGCACATTTCTTGTCCTTTCCTGTTTTAGCTAGTTTAATTTAACTACTTCAACATACTGTTGTTGTTGTTGTTGTTATGAATGTTATGTTATGTCTGTTATAAACTGAATGTAATAGGGGACAGACATCTGATTATATATACAAATATTAGCACAAATTAGCGGATAATACATCAAATCTAAATTCTGTAGGACCAGTTGGATGTGTAAGCTTGTCCAACCTGGCAACAGTTGCTATGAGAGAATGTGTGGGCGGAGCATGGATACATCTGAAATGGCCCACTTGTTTACTCAGTCGCTAATCATTAATTATAATGTTCTGCAAAGAACACTATGCAGGGTAGCAGTGAGTGAGACAAGTGAGACAATTCAGACACTTGATCTTGACTTTCCCCGTATAAACACTTTGGAACATTAACAATGGAGGCTACTGGCAACATCAAAATATAACTCCAACACATTTTAGGTATATTTTCCATGTTATAATGTGTTTTGTCATTAATATAAATAGACATCTAATATTTGATTCTATATTTACATCCATGTTTCCATTTTATCAATAAACATATTGAGTGTAATGTCAATCATTATATTAATAAATATAATAATTTGATAAGTGAGTGAGGAAATGGTGATGCATTGTGGTACATTTTTGCACACTATATAGATAGCGCACTGTGGATAATATAGTGACTATATAGGGAATCAAATTTTTCACTGAGAATTCAAACAGCACTACAAAATTGTCCTCTAAATAGAACAATAAACATTAAATAGGGTTTGATTTCAGACATGGGAGAATAGCCAACTGTGAAAAAAAAATAATAATAATAATAATAA
>BRDA01009731.1:10505-25277 GCA_036984385.1 Crenuchus spilurus
CATGATTCAACTAAAATCCAATAAATGTGCATGATTCAGTTAGTAAGAAGTACATTGCAAAACCATTCTGAACAATAAAGTATGAACAAATTGAAGTCACATTATTAAAATAGCGTAATCTAGAAAAAAAACAGATAATTTTTAAATAGTTAACCTTGTAGTATCTGGAAGAACAACTGTTTATCTAGCTTGTGTATCCACAATGGTGATCCAAAAAATACAAACAATGCCACACATTCACATAAAACATAGGAAATGTCAGAGCTTGTGTATATAGCTATACAGTCTGAAAAATATATAGTATTTTTTTGTGTATATATATTTAAGCATAGAGGAAAGAGAACAAGCAACGGCCCAGAAAAAGCTGCTACCCCGTGAAAGAAATGACCCATTATACGTCTCTAATGTCTCTTCTTTCTCTTGGCTTGCTCTGCTGCTCTTCAGACAGAAGCACTGCTGAGCCTGGGTGGGATAATAACCTTCATTTGCTAATTGGTATGCACAGGTCTAGAAATAAATTACTGATCAGTGAGCTGTTTCTGGGTATCGCCGTGAACTGCAATCCAAATGAGGGATTTAGGTGCAGTGTGGAAGATTGGCAGGACAAAAAGTAAAGTCAGGAAGGGAAGTCGAGAAATCAGTACTGCATATAATCTACAGCTTGAACATCAACTCGTAAAGTGGAAGAAATGTAGGGAAATGTCCTTGTGGCATTAAATCAGCATTACATTGCCTCATCTGATTATGCATAATGCATTTTCGCATAGAAAGAGCAAATTAAGTAGATCCCACACTTAAGACAGCCTTGTTGTGCGTTGGCCCCGTTGACCTGCAGCTGATGCAGTGTGATGATAACAATGAGAGATTTAAACCCTGAGACGAGCTCCAGCATTTAACAAAATGAAATTTCTGATCCACAAGGCTCCTGAAAACAGCAAAACAATAAGTAAATAAATAAATAAAAAGCAAGGTAGTGGTAAACAAGTAGTGGAAAATAAATCCATAAGGATAAGCGGAGAACTCTCATTAAAATGAACAATGCAGGCACCCCTGAACGTCCTCTCCGACAAGCCGGCGCGCTTTCAATTATCTTAATTAAACAAGATACTTCACAGCAAAACAATTAATTTGTGCAAAGAAAACATGCTTACAAATCAGGAGTGAAAAAAGACAAGATTCCGGAGAAGCTTATGAGAGAGAGAGAGCGAGAGAGAGAGAGAGAGAGAGAGAGAGAGAGAGAGAGAGAATGAGTTTTGTGGAAGAGTGAACAGATAGCCTACAACATAAAATCCAGATGGACTTGCTGCTACGAACATGACCTTATGTCTCAAAATAAAAACCACTATGGCTTAAGCTCTGCTGTTTTAGGCTAAATTAGAGCAGTGACGGTCCATCTGAGCGCTCCATCCATGGCATATGGTGCAGTGGGATAACAGCAGAGGGCATATGCTCCACCAAAGACAAATTAATGGTAATCAGATGCATCTCTTCGGTTGTATTTATTTGCGCACAGCTATGTTATGATTAGGCTACACAAGATGGCACTCGTGGGGCTGCTGCTGTTCACTACATCGCCTGTCAAAATTATGTGGACGGTTTGCTTTTAAAAAAGTTTTTTTTTTATTACATTGAAAATCATGCATGCCCAAATTTTAGGGTTTTTATATACAAATTTCATGAAATAAATGCAATATATATATATATATATATATATATATATATATATATATATATATATATATATATATATATATAAAACTTGCTACAGGATATCAGAAACTGTTCTAAAACTTTTGACTGGTAGTGTATAAATGCAGAAAAATGTGTTTTATGATATCACGAAAATGTAGAAACTTTTGTCCCAGAATTTTTTTGCACAAGAAAAGAAATCACAGCTGCACAGCACTGAATGGACATTATGTAGGCTAATCTTGCAATGCAGATGTTTGCCACAAGTGGTCGCCCTTCTGCGTGACCAAAACTGAGTGCTCAGTTCTATTTTTGTGCCACTTACATTTACATTTGAGGCATTTAGCAGATGCTTTTATCCAAAGCGACTTACAATTGGGGGTTAGGTGCCTTGCTCAAGGGCACTTCAGTCGTGACCTGCCTGGGGATCAAACCAGCGACCTTCAGGTCACCAGACCAGATCCTTAACCCCTAGGCCACGGCTGCCCCTTACATAAGTCCAAAAGGAATAAATGAACAGCTTGAACAGAAAGAAGAGGGGTTTTGGCTTGAATGACGCTCCTTAGAAAATAAAGTAATGAAACTCTGAATTTAAAGAATAAACTCTGGAGTCACTGGTGAGTCTAGGCTATTTAAGATGTTAAGCTTAACACATTATGCATACCAAGGATGACATTTTGTTGAACATAAAGCTGAAGGTTACCAAACAGTATATTTGGGGTTTCTTTTCTTAAATTATCCAAATGCAACAGTGAAGAAAAAAGAAATGTGTCCCCAAAGTTTTGACATGCAGCCTAAGAGTGAAGCTGCATCACAATGATAGGAGGCCAAATGCTGACATGAGGACGAGGGGCGTGATGAAAGTGCTCACAGCTTAATCGTGTTTAGAGGGCGCGGAGCAGTGGCCGTGAAAGGTGAGGATAAGAGAAGCGTGTGGACGGTAGAATGAGTGTGGAGAGATGGGGGGGAGGGGCGATGTGGAGAACCAAAACCAGAGTTAGGCCAGAGAAAGCAGGGTCGAGCAGAGATAGAATAAAGAGACTGGTATAGGCCTGGAAAAGCATGCACTGCTTTTTTTAGGACAGTTAGCTTTTTATAATGCTTTTAATTCAAATGAGTAGGTTAAAATAACATGAAATTGATGTCATTTTATCTCATTTCTTTATTAAGCAAAGTAGGACATTGTACCTCTAAATGCTTCTAACAATATTTGAGACAGTAATATGCAATGAATAATTGCAAATCCCATCTGTTTTATTGCCTTACTGTAATACCAGCACTCTAAATTCTGTGCTTAATACATTTAGATGTTTTTTTTATATGTGCTTTTAACAATGTGTGCTTTAAACAGCAATGTCTCAGCAAGCTCTTCATAGTAACAATGCATTAGTGACCTGAGCTGAGCATGAACATGAAGCTGACAATTGCAAAAGATAGCAGCTCTTAGTAAACCTGCTTTACAGTTACTTTAATACAACAGTTAGTTCTGACCAAGTAATCTGATTGGACGAGAGACATTCCATGAGTGCTGATATTGAGTATAACAGCACTGGGACTATTAACATGTATCACATGTCTTTACAGGTGTGTTCCATTAAGCATTAAAGACAATTTACTTGTCTTTCAGATGGGGGTATTTTGGTGGAGCCAAATAAAAGATTAAATGAACAAAGAAATCATAGTCTGTTGTCCCATTCATTCATTCATTATCCCACCCGCTTAATCCTTATTAGGGTCGCGGTTAGTCCCCTACCCCTTCACTGGGCGCAGGGCAGGGCATTTACACTATTCAACTAAGCCCAGGGTGCCAATCCATCACTGGGTGTACACATATGCACGCACACACTTACGGACAATTTAGAGTAGCCAATCCACCTGACCTCCATGTTTTTGGACTGTGGGAGGAAACCGGAATCCCCGGAGGAAACCCACGCAGACACAGGGAGAACATGGAAACTCCGCTCAGATGTGGACTCGAACCCAAGACCTCAGCGCTGAGAGGCGAACATGCTAACCACTAAGCCACCGTGCCGCCCCTGTTGTCGCATATTACTAGTAATTAAGAAATGCTGCTTATAGAACTGTATAAAACCGGTATCACCCTTGAGGTCATTCTATTATAATGAGTATTAGGATGGCTAGGATTATCGTCTTATAGCTAAATCACTGCTGTGATGATATTCATTATATAACGCTTTCATTTGGAGGTATCTGTCTTGTGTAATTGGAAGTAATGTGGAGAAACTTCTCATTTTTGACAGGCAAGAAGCTTTGGCCATTCCATTTTGTCTTCAACTGAGCAAAGCTCTCAGGACACCATGGGAGGGCTGATCCGTGAGTGCCCTTGTCCTGCATATTTTGGACTTTTCCCTGCTCTTAACATGGCTGAGTTAACTAATCAGCTAATGAACAAGCCTTTCAGGAGCTGAAGTGGGAGAGTGCAAAAGCTGGGGAAACGCTAACATGTGCACATGTTCCTGGAGCAGGACTGTAACCCTGAAACAGTCTACATAATATACCATGAGATCTACACATCATGTCCAAATGTTTGTGGACACATCTTGTAATGAATACATTCAACTACATTAAGTTGCACCCGATACTGACACAGATGTACAAATGCACTCAGCTTGCCTAGTCCCTGTAGAGCAGCATTGCTAATAGAATAGGACTCGCTGTACCAGATAAATATGAACCTATTGGCACCATGCCTAATGCCATGCTTGGGATAAAGGGGTATAAAGGCACCCAATATTGAGTTGTCAAGCAGTGATACAATTCTTTTGCAATGAGTTGGGATGAGCTGTTGAGTTGGGGATGAGATTAGATTAGATTCAACACTAGTGGACACACTAGGATGTGAACATGTGCCCAAAGTGATGGGCAGCCCTATCAATGGTGCCTGGGGAGCAATTGGGGGTTAGGTGCCTTGCAAGGGCACTTAAGTCATGACCTGTCCAGGGACTGAACCAGCAATCTTCCGGTCATTAGAACAGATCCCTAAACACCAGGCCATGGCTTTCCTTTGAGATGGTGGGATGGTGATAATCCAACACCCAGACCATACTACCACTCTTGCTACTGCATGCAATCAAATCCCCAGAGCAATGCTCCACAATCTAGTAGAAAGCCTATAAACAGTAACTCCAACAAAAGCAGGATAAACTCTTTTTAAAATCCTTGATTTAGGAAGAAACAATGAGCAGGTGTCCCAATATTTTTTACCCTACATGCCACCAATTCCAGAACAGCCTTTCATTACATAGCAGTCCATTAATCGCTCATTTGTCCACTGCTCAACCTATTTGGTCACGTTCCCACACAGACTGCTAGACCTAAGTTCCTGATCTAAATTCCCTCCCTCTGTCTCTGGAGTGGCTGGTGGATGGCTGAAGGTCACACAAGAGCAGAACCTCATTACAACTAAGTATTTACAAACAACGGGATTACAGCCGGCACTGGGGCCTATTGTTCCGGAAAAAAAGTTTCCCACGTAGCTAAGCAAGGCCAGGAGCCTGTGGGATGGCAGATAGGATCAGACTGTGTGTTAGCTCAGCGTGGAATGTTGACGAGACATGACAAGGCCTGATTTGGGGCTATTTGAGACTGTTTGTGTGAGATTGCAGGAGAGAAAGAGAGAGAGAGGGAGAGAGAGATTGAGAAAGCAAAAGTATATTTAAGAAGGACGTGTATTTGCACATAGCCTGCAGGGTGGTGATAAACCGTCCACTACAGCACAACACCAATAGCTTGTTCACTGTCCTTTCAACATGAAGCTATACAAAGAAGCAGTGTTTTCCAATCCTGCTCTTCCAGTGCACATTTGAGCAGTTTTCCTACTTCAACACCTCATTCAACAGCCTGGCTTGTGTATTATGTATTAGTTTTAGAAAAAGCAGCCATTTATCCATGAAAAATAAGGCAGTTTAACCCTTTAAACAGTAAGGGTCCACATGGACCATCAGTTCCTCTTATAACACTTTCATAGTAGTTAACAGATAATTTATGGTAATTACTGGATAATAAGTCTTAGGATTAGTAAATGAATAATGAGCCTACAGTTTAACCCCATTTAAGGATGCATACATGGTTCCAGTCTATAATTCTTTACTCTCGCCACTATGTAACTTGTATATTACTTTTATAATTTACTTTCCAAATATATCATAATTCATCGAATAATTCATCTTAATTAGTAAATATTGAATATATGGGATAAGGGGTTGCCTTAAACCCTAAGGGCCTGCAAGTTGGTCCATGCATCAGTTCACCTACCCTTGTAAAAATATTAATGCACATTATACATTCATATTGAGTAAATAATTCAGTGCCGTTTAATTAAAATCAGTGAAGCAAAATGTCTGCAAGGTTAAACTTCCATTCGTTCTAAAGTATGTTATGAGGTTAACTGAATATATAGTAACAAGCACATTAACAGCAAATGTTTATCACTGCTGTGAGCATGCTCAGACAGCGTTTCTGTCATTTTCCAAGTGAAGGTAGGGATGTTGAGATTGCTACCAGGTAACCAAGCATAAGAGTCACCACAAGCATCAATATGGAGCTTTGACTGAAAGCACTATGGTGTACATACACACACAGCACTCAATGCCTGAACTTTGAAAAACCTCAGAAATGTGTTCAAGAGGAAGATGGTCTACAAAACATCAAACAAAGACAAGCTGCTTGAACTGCGTAAAATCACCCAACAGCAATGAGAAAGACTTGTGGACAGCATGGCAAATCAGGCTTATTCCATCAAATATTGATTTCTGAACTCTTTGTAAGTTAAAACATCAGCACCGGTTGACATTTCTGTATGTAAAATGCTGTAGATGACCATATTTGCATTGGAATTTGGGAAAATCTAATAAAAATGCTGTGTGTGTCACTTTAAGCTCATGTATAACATGATAATGGCAATGAAAGCATGAGGAATAAAGACTAGTGGGGACTTACCGGAGGAGTGTCCACGATGTGTGGCATCATGATCACTGTCCCCCTGCTCACTGTCTCCATGCCCGCTGTCTTTTGAACTGACTATATCTGCCTCTTGGAAGGCCGAGCTGAACGCAAAGAGGTAGAGAGAGGGAACGGGGAAGAGATGAGAGGTTCACTGCTTTGCCACTGGACTCTTATATAACCACTCTCACTGGAGAAATGGCCACTTTGCCACACCTCACGTGCTCACACCAGAGAAACTCACCTGTTCACACGCCTTGGCCTGTCCACCAGGTAACTGAGCTCTGCACGTTGGTGCTTTGTCTGGAAGAAAAGTGACAGACCTTTGAGTATACAGTGTCTTTTTTTTCTATGACAAAACATCATTTACTGGTAAAGCTGGGAAAAAGTGGCCTTAAAATGTTGAGTTCCCATAAAGGGACCCTAACACAAGTCTACATGATGGATCTGAACTACACAGGGGAATCTGAGTGGGGAAAGTGATTTAATGTTTGGCTAGCAATAATTGTAATAATGGCCCTGTGTAGGCTTTAAATGTGGCTCCCCTGAGCAGCAAGGTTTGAGCTGTGGGCTAAAGCCCTCTAAAGCTGTGCTCCACTACACACAGCTCTTTGTTCCTATGCGCCTCCGCAGCACCGTGACCCGCATAGATAACGTGGCGTCCCAGCACTCAGCATGCAGCACCTCTCTGAGAGGAGGCCTTCACACGGCTGTACCGCGAGCAGCTTCACACTTTAGGGATAGAGTCAATCATGAATAACGAGCAGCTCGGTAGGGTGTGTTTGTGCTGCTTCAGTGTATGTGCATATGCATTAGACAGTCATTTATATATACTTTTCGATCAATTCATCAAGTGCAGTTGATAACAAAGAGCCATAAAGTTGTTCAGTTACATAAACTGTTCCATGTAACTCAATTAAAGTCTTAATGAAGGTCACTCACAGAAGTGAGTCATGCAGTCAATCTATATATATAAGCTATACTGGCATTATTATCATTTTCTGCATATAGTCCAATGATTTCCCCTATACAGGAATCAAGACATGATATTCATAGTAACAACTGCAAAAATTACAAACAATCCCTAAACCTTTCTATTGGCAGAAACTTGTGGGGTGGGGGTGGGGAGGTTAATATGTTGTACTTGTAATATTTAACAGTTATAACACTTATATTGGAAAGTATAGTAGATATAGTCTAACAGTAGACATAATGACAATAGCAATAAACACAAAATATACTACATAAACAGCTCTAATAAGATATGAATAAAAATGTTTATAGAAATGTTTCTCATTTCAGTTTGAGCAGTTTTGCCACCGTAGTTCAGATTATAATCCTGGATTGGGTTGATGGGCATTAAAAGCAGATCAGTGATGTCAACAATGAGGCAGTTTAGTGTTAATGAGTTAATGCTCACCTCGCTGGACAGCAGCCCTCCATTGGATATTATGTCCGGCTGTGGCTGTTGCTGCTCTCCATACGCGGACACGAGCGCTGCCCTGGCTCCCTGCTCTCCATGCGCGCTCCCGCGAGAGGGACTACAGGCCTTGAGGAACATGAGGTCAGTGCTGGCGGCCTCCGGGCTGAGACACACCTGGTAGCAGTAGTTCTGCTTGCGGTGCAGCGAGCCAAAGCTGCCGGACTCCTCCACGGGCACTTGCGCGCTCCCGACTCCACAGGGCGCGCTCACGCTGACGTTGTGCGCGCTCCCGCCTCCTCCTCCTCCTCCACTCTGCACCAGCATGATGTCCGACTTGCTGAGCTTCTTCTTCTTCTTCTTTTTGCTGGAACGCGAGTGGCGGCCACAACACCCGCTTCCGCCGGCCCCGCTCCCGCTCCCGCTGGCCGTACATGTGCCACAACACCACGTGCACGCGCAGCAGCAGTGCAGAGCCGCGTGTACGTTGAGCTTCTTGTCTTTACGGCAGCGCACGGCCAGCGCGATCATGGCCAGAAGAAAGATGAAAGACACTGAGCCCAGGGCCACGATGAGGATCAGGGTCAGGTCCAGAGACGCGTCCTTGGCTTTGGATGCGCCGCGCGCGCTCCCACTGCCTCCGCGCGCGCTCCCGCCGCCTCCTGCTCCCCCTCCGCCACCACCTCCTCCTCCGCCTCCGCCGTCGGCTATACTGTCCACCAGGGCCACCTGTAGCAGCGTGCTGCACGATAAGGGTGGTTGGCCGTGGTCGCGCACCTCCACCAGAAGCTCGTACACCTGCTGCTGCTGTTGGTGGTGTTGGTGCTGGGAGCGCGCGCCCGCTCCCGCGTTCACGCGTCTGGCCGTGCGCAGCTCTCCAGTTCGCCAGTCCATGCGGAACATTCCGTCCTCGTTGCCGCGAACGATGCTGTAGGAGAGACGCGCGTTCTCGCCATCGTCCGCGTCCGCGGCCACCACGCGCGTCACTAGGTATCCCGGTTCGGCCGTGCGCGGAAGGGGCTCGCGCGCCGTGCCGTTCTTGCCCACGGGCGCAATCACAGCGGGAGCGTTGTCGTTTTGGTCTACCACGAGCACGCGCACGGTGGCGTTGGAGGCCAGTTCAGGTGTGCCGGCGTCGCGCGCGCGCACCGTGAAGCTGAACTCGCGCAACTGCTCGTAGTCAAAGGAGCGCAGCGCGTACAGGTAGCCGTTCTCCGCGTTCACAGACACGTACGTGACCACAGACATGCCCTGTATGTCGCGCTCGGCGATGGAATAGGTGACCCGCGCGTTGCTGCCATCGTCCGCGTCGCGCGCGCTCACGGCATATATGTACGCCCCTGGCACATTATTCTCGGCCACGTGGACGTCGTAGGAGGGCTGCGTGAACTCTGGCGCGTTGTCGTTCTCGTCAGCCACGCGCACGCGGATGGATTTACTAGTGGCCAAAGGAGGCGCGCCGCCGTCGCGCGCCACCACTGTGACCGTGTATGCGTCTGCGGTCTCGCGGTCCAGGGGCCCATCGGTCACCACCGTGTAGTAGTTGCGGAAGGAAGGTTTGAGCTTGAATGGAGCCTCGTCGCCAACGATCTCGGCACGCGCTCGCCCGTTCTCGTCCGCGTCTCGGTCGGAGACACTCAGCAGCGCTATGACAGTCCCCGGGGGCGCGCTCTCGCTGACGGACTCGCTCACCGTGCTGAAGGTGATTTCGGGCGCGTTGTCGTTGACGTCTGTGACGTGTACGAGCACTTTGCAGTGCGCGGGCACAGCGTTGGGCCCTAGGTCGCGCGCCTGAACGTAGATCTGATGTAGCGCGCTCTCCTCATAGTCAACCTCGCCACGCACTTCCACGCGGCCCGTGCGCGCGTCCACGTCGAAGAGCTCGCGCGCCCGGCTCGCCGCCGCATGGCTCCCTCCGCCGAGCGCGTACACCACTTCGCCGTTTGCGCCCTCGTCCGAGTCCGTGGCGTTGAGCTGAATGACCAACGTGCCGAGCGGCGCGTTCTCACGTAGAGTCACCGCGTAAACGGGCTGGTCGAACACAGGCGCGTTGTCGTTGGAATCCAGTACGCGCACGACTAGCAGTGCGGTGCCTGTCCGCGCGGGCTGCCCGCCGTCCACCGCCGTCAACACGTACCGGTGCACAGCTTGCCGCTCTCGGTCCAGCGGCGCGTCGAGCACGAGCTCAGCGTAGCGGCTGCCGTCGCCCTGCGTTTGCACGTCCAGGTGGAAGTGCGCGTTTGGCGTCATTTCATACGCGCGCAGTCCGTTGCTGCCCACGTCCGGGTCCAGCGCGGCCTCGAGAGGGAAGCGCGTGCCCGCGCCCGCGCTCTCCGAGATCTCCACAGTCACGTCGGGCTCAGGGAAGGCAGGGGGGTTGTCGTTGATGTCCAGCACCTCCGTCTCCACGCGAAACAGCTCCAGTGGGTCCTCCAGGAAGACCTCTAGGTGTAGAAGGCACGGAGGCGGGTTCCCGCCGCACACGCGCTCCCGGTCGATCTTCTCGCTCACGTACAGCGCGCCGCTCTCCAAGTTCACATCCAGGTAAGGCGTGCGCGAGCTCGGCACCGTCTGGAAGCGCCGCGCAGAGAGCTTAGTGGCGTCCAGCCCCAAGTCCTCCGCGATGTTTCCCACAAAAGTGCCCAACTCTGCCTCCTCGGCCACCGAGTAGCGGAGCTGCGAGGACACGCCGCGCGCCTGCACGAGCAACACAATCACGAAGAGTGCGGGCACGAGCATCGTAGCAGAGCAGCGAAAAGTCAGTGTGTGTTATCCAAGCAGTGCGCGTGATGGAGCGGTCATCCTCGTCTACTGCCTCCTCCTCCACGGTAAAGAGGATGTTTGTGTGTGTGTGTGAGTGTGTGTGTGTGAGAGAGAGTGTGTGTTTTCCTTCAGAGAGGCTGTGAGACAAACACCATGTCTCACAGAGAGAGAGAGAGAGTTCACATACACATTTCCCTGCTCACTCTCTCTCACACACACACTCACACACACACACTCACACACACACACACACACTCACTCACGCAATCAGCTTTTTAAGCTTCAGAGCTCCTCTTCCAAACATAACGCATCTCTCTCACACCCGCTCTCTCCCTCTCTCTTCTCTTCCTCTTTTCCCGGTAATCCCTCTCTTTCGGTCTCTCTCCGCTCCGTTCCTCCACTCTGGCTCTGACCGCTCGGGCTGCGCCGTTTTCCCGCAGCGCTCCTCCCATCCGCAGCCAATCAGAGCGCGAGAATCAACGCAACCCCGCCCCCTCTCCACACAGTTACATATGAGTCTGGAGTTTGTCGTCCGGCGTCAACCAATCAGAGTGGCGTAAACGCTACCGGCACGTAAAAAGCCTATCCGGAAAAGGGAAAGAGAGAGAGAGAGAGAGAGATGAGTTGCGTGTAGGTTGTATTTTGTTAATGGCCAACACAGAAATGACCAACAGAACTTTATAAGTAATGTATCATCATTATCATCATCATCATCATCATCATCATCATCATCATCATCATTCATTCAACATTATAACTAATGAATATATAAATAAATACTGAGCTTTAGTTGGGTGGGGGTGGGGGGGTGATTAGTGCTCTGTCCTCATTTCTAAGGCAGAAAAATTCAAATCAAGCAGAACAGCATTTCCACTGCCACTCAGGTCTCATGAACACAGTCTGGACGGCGTTTTAAAATGTGTGTGCGCGTGTATGTGCGTGTTTTCTGTTCGCTTCATCCAAAAAACACACGAGCGCTCTCTCACCCCCTGTGTGTGTGTTTCTCGCTGTCTCTCCCATGTGTGAGCTGAGTGCGCCCCCTAGCCGCCAGACTCGTCCTCAGTCTCCAGTCCTGTCTGGTTGGCTGTGGTCACAGCGCTGACCTACCTGCCTGTAGCTGGCACACACTCACCCTGCTGGGTGTGGGGTTCAACTCTGCTGAACAGCGCGGCACAAAAACGCTCCTCGTGCACTGTTCTGGGCGAGAATGTGCTGTGACATCTTAGCAGAGTCGCAGGAGAAAAGAGAGAACTGTAATGGGGGTGAAATCTGTGGGTGGTAGTGGATCCATTATGACACTGTTGGCCAGTTTAGCTAGAGAACCTTTTTTTTCTCTCTAAAGGATAGATAGATAGATAGATAGATAGATAGATAGATAGATAGATAGATAGATAGATAGATAGATAGATAAATACACAGTAAATCTGCCAGTGTTAAATCAACACTATTAGAGTTAAATTAACACTGATAGTGTTACATTTTGACACCCTCAGTGTTAATTTAACTCTAATAGTGTTGATTTAACACAGGCAGATTTACTGTGTAGATAGATACACTGCTACATATGAACACAATGCCAACAGTCAACAAATTACTTCACTTCTTTAATTAAAATGCATAAACACACACACACACACACACACACACACACACACACACACACACACATACTCTTAACACTGGCAATCTAATTCTAGTATTAATCTTACACTTGAGCATCATTCATGTTGAGTTTATTGGGAAAAAAACATACTAATAGTTAGAAAATCTAATAGCATCTAATCTGAATGATTACAATAGCTAAGTGTACAGTATACAGTACTGTGTTAAAAGTCATGTGTGAATCTTTAAAACGTGGTCAGTACATGTGTATTTACACAGAAAAACACTATTAGAAAGAATACTAGAATACAAACAAATAACATTAATACAATAAGCAGTGACTACACGTGTGAATGTAAACTTCCTAATCCAAGTATTATTTGCACTTATCAACCAATACCTGACTTGGTTATCAATACTATGTTGTGTTTACTCTAATGAGCTGCTACTGCTGGAAAGTCAAGTAAAACAAATGATGGCTGAGGACCAGCAAGTAGAACATCTGCTCTTCAAACTAGCAAACAAACCTTATGACTTTTTACTTTTAGATGAGTGTTTATTTATGTTTTGACATGTGGTGTTTTTACAAGCACAAATATGCTTACTGCCCAGATAAATGGTTTTCAGTACTGCCCTGAAGGAAGACTTTTATATAGTACTGTATGTATCCCTGATGCCCTCAATGAAAAATATGGTGGCAATATGGTGACCTTCTGCTACAGCCCAAAGCTATCAGGTGACAGTTAAAACACACAGCATAAACGCTTTGGAAATATGGAGGAATTACAAAAACCTCTAGCATGTAAGAATCTGAATGATCTTTCTTTACCACCACGCTGGACCAAAATGATCAGAACCAATAAAAATCAGAAGTAAGGACGTAATTATGTTCTATGAAGTCAGTGATGGGGGTAGATAAGGAGAGCGTGGCACCCCCTAGCGCCATGCCATACAACTGCACCTTTGTCACATGTGCACACTCAGTCTCCCCTCAAGAAATGCACTTTTGGAAGAGTGGATCAAAACGGCGCTCTGCCAGAACGAATCTTAATGTGCCAGTGGAGTGTAAACATGAATCTCCTCCAAAAAAGAGATTTTCTAAATCAAGTTGCCGGCGAGCCACTGGCGCACACACTCCGCTTTATGCTTTAATTCCCACCAGGATGCCCAAGGCATTGAATAGACTCAAGTTTTCATGAATATTTCAAGATTTATGGACAAATAGTGATTTGAATATGAGAATCAGATTATCTTCTGCTCTCTGTATTATATGGTGTGAGGGATTCTTCCTTTATAGAGAGTGAGAGATCACACTGATGTTCATGCATAATTGCAACCTGGATGCTTATCTTATTTTGAAAAGGAATGGACATATCGGTGAGGACAAAATTAGAAGACAAAAAGCATGAAAAAAGTCAAAGTTAACCTACAAAAAATAGTTTGAACAATCAACACTGCATCCGTTGTATGAAGAATCCGATTTAGACAAACATACGAATGCAGACACGTTTTGAAATCCAGTGGTTCTGTTATTGTTCTGGTTTTTCAGCTTGTCCCATTTTGATATGAGACTGATAGGCCTTGTGAATCCCTTCATTGTAGAGAAACCAAGAGGGATCCCTTTTATGTCTCACTATCTCTTCAAACATGGGGATTAGTGACATTTTCAAGGGTGCAATAACAGAGAACAGTTGAAGGGCAGGAACATTGGAATCAGCATGACTCTCTGTTAATCTTATCTGTTTGGTATGTCGTCCTGGACTTTTGGTCCAATCCTTCAGCCTACAAAGCATAGACATGGTCTGCAAAGAGGCTTCAGGTTTTGAATGAATGCATACATAGAACAAAACATTAATACCATAAAACATGACCATGCAGACCCTTATTCCCAGGCACCTCTCAATTATTGGGTGCTCAACACATTTTGGCTGGTTGTTGGTTTGTTCCTCTACAGATAACAGTAGCTACCACTGCTGCCTGTAACACTAGCCTAGATATTTTGGACATTCTCAGATCCTATTGGCTAAACATTATAATTTGACTCTGGGGCCTTGAGAGTATGGGGCTGTGTGGCCATGCATTTGTCACAGATAAGGTATCTATAGGATTGTGGTTACAAACCAGACACCTAACTCCAAACTGCTTCCATTGCACTGTGGATACGGCTGTTCACTGCTGTTGAGTGTGCTCAATTACATGCGCGTAATTTGCGGGGGGGATAGGGGGGTTATGACCCCCCCCAATAATCTGATCCAATCACTATAACCCCCCAATAAAGTCACATAATTTCAATTTACAAAAACATCTTTCATGAATAACTTGTTAATTTTCTTTAT